>JBBPFQ010000077.1:1573592-1585723 GCA_037974815.1 Kaempferia elegans
CGAGGTCTACACCTACACTCACTGGTCTCTATTCTATGGTGAACGGCTCACTGAAGATTCTTAGGGAAGATGAATAGTCAGGGACCTTGCATTATAGTGATTGCAAAGAAGTAGCAGCTATATGTGGCAAAGAAGGCAGCATAGCTCAACGAAGCCCTCTCTTTAGCACTTCTCAGCGTATGCTCACTTCTGAGAATTAGTCTAGCTCGGATTAGGCGGTCCGAAGATTCGAAGACTACTACTGTTATGATGGTCAAGGCAGGCTCCACTCACAATCTGCTGCGGCTCGCTCCTCTACTTTAGTTGCGTGCCATCCCACTGCCTTGGTAGACGATGCCGAGTCCACTTCGTGCCTGGGATCTGAGATCTATCACAGCCTTGGTTGGGATAGGCATTGGGAGTGCCTCAGCCGGTGCCCTTTACCTTATTGTCTTTCCTGGGACTTTAACCATGCCCGTGAAGACTGATGAGTATGCCTGGACCGAGCTTTATTCTTGTTCTTTCTTTGAAAAACCGGATCTGCAATGAATGAGACCTAGCACTCTGTTCTCTTGCCCTTCTCTCCAAGTCATTTCTCTTTCTTGCTCTCATTGACAAGCATGTGTTCTACTCTAATGTTAACAGCATTGCGCTAGCGTGATAAGATATGAGAAGAGTTTGTGATTGATGCACAAGCATGTGTTCTTGCCAGATTGAAGAGCACCACTCCTAACCTCTACTCCTCACGAGCGAACGAATGCGAATAGCTATGAACAGATAAAATAATAAAAGAAAAAAAGGAAAGCTGGCGTCGCTGTCGCTCGCTCCTTTCACTCAGATCTTCTCTTTCTTCTACTATAATAATAGTACCGCCCCGTGGGCTTAGCCCCGTCACCGCCGAGTCAGTCTATCCAGAACGAGTCAGAGCTCCTATCCTATCAGGAATGCGGTAGCTACTTCTTTGCAATCTTTCTCTAATAGGACTCTAATAGGATGGGCTAAGGTTGAGAATGGTCTCGCGTCACTGCGTTCGTAGAACCAATAAAGTCTGCCCGGGGTCTGGCCTGATCAGAGCGAGTTGAAAGAACCTCAAACTAGCACCGTGGGAATAGGAAAGGGAAAGCCGAACCCTTTCTATTTATTCTATTATGAATCTAGAAAGCTAAGCTGGGCAGGACGTACGATGCCGAGCCCTCTTATCTGCTCTGATCTTCCGAACCTCTTCTCTCCCTCTTCCTGACGAGCCAGACTTATGAACTCATTCACGAGCGTAGGACCATTCATCTTTCTATTGGTCGCTAAATTTACCATGAGAATCTGGGCTCGTTCAAAACATTCCAATTTTATGGGGCTCGGTCGACAAAGCAAGATGCTGCCCTTACGCACCTATCAGAACCCAATCATAGCACCTGCCGCCTATCTGCTCCCGTGGCATCACACTGATCTAGTCAGCTAGTCAGCTCTCTTCGTCGGCACGCTCCACAAGATGAATATAATAGGTTCCACGGTGGGTAAGCTACTTCCTACTATGCGGTCGCAACCCAAGGAGTGGGCATAGCAACGAAGATTCAAAGCTTTAACTCATCTCTTATTCAAAGATTCTTCGACTCTTGGTTTGAATTGAAAGAAAAGGATTGCAGAGATAGAGATCTAAAAAAGCTTGACGGAGCCCTGGGAAGTAAGATCTCCCTTCCAGCCTCTCTTCTCTGAATAGGCGAATAGGGAACTTTAATATAAGAAATTGTACGCGCCCTCTTCTCCCGGCTCTTAGGCTCTTAAATCAAAAGGTGGTCGCCTCGCACCTGCCTGCCCTTTGCTTCGCATGATGGCTGATGATGCTCTCCTTAGAACATTCGACTGAACTACCATAGCGGGGCATCAGATATTACCTCTCTAGTCTAGGCTGCACAATCCCATTAGGTAAGGAAGATCCCCATTCTATGAGGCCCACTACGCTTCTTCGATCTCGATCTGCCGAGCCAAGACTGCCCTCTCCGCCTTTGATTCGTCTGCCCTGGAGTCCGAGAACGAACGACTTGAACGATGCCCGGCTAAGCTGTGCTCGCTCCATACTTTCCCAATCGACCTCCCTAACTCTTTCAGACCCTTTCCCCTCTTCTTTATATTATTTTATTATAGGCGCCGGTTGCAAAGATCTAACGTTTGCAGTTTGCTTTGATCTCGCAGAGCTCAACGAAGCCCACCGACCAGAAGATTGGAAGGAGTCGGCCGAGCCAGACTATTAAGAACGACCTGCGGACTGATCTAATGCTTCTCTGCCCCTCATAGTTCACTCGCTCCTTTGACTACCCGAATAGAAGAGTTGCATTGCAAGAAAAACAAAAGAGAAAGTGGAGCTAAGCGAAATCTTTGCAACCAACTGATCAGAGAAAGAAGCGATGCCCCTACCTGTAATTGAATGCTTTGCTTTCTAGAATACTATAATTAAAGGAATCGACTGATGAGCCCACCAAAGCACTGTCCCTCTGAATGAATCAACTTCGCTTCCGTAGCTGACTGATTCTTCTGTCCGATGCCTGCTTCAACTCCTTAATGAACTCCTCTATTCCGCTCCTCACTATGAATCTATTCTCCGATCCCCACATCTCCGATTTATCCCCCGCACCCATTGATAAGGGCTGCCGATCTAACTTGGCCATTGATAAGGGCTGCAGCTTATGTCTTCATTTTCCATTGCCTCCTTGGAGCATGAGTCGGCTTGATCACACACACGTAACGCACGCCGGAGCTGACCGACTTTTACGTCGCGGGCCTTAATAAACTTGGAGCACCTGGGGTAGATTTGAGCACCTTTGATTGGCCTATTGTCCCAAGACGGATATAAGGATTGGCCCTTTGTCCCAAGACGGAGAGATTGATTGGCCCATGAGCGAGCTACGAGGGAGCAATCTCGAGACCTTTTTAGCTAACTTCCTAAAATTGGGTCGGCTCAACGAAATTCACTATCATGGGTTCGAATCCCAGAAGTCCCGTAACGAATCCCATTTGTCCGGGTCAGGAACATAGTAGCTTCCTCAACTCCTTGTAGATCCTCATAGTAGCTTCCTTACCAATCCTACTCATAGTGCCTACAGCAGTCGCACTCAGTTCTCAGCTCAGGACCCTCCCCCTCCCTAACTCTTTCAGACCCTCGGCTCGCTCGGATCAAATTCCCACCAAGGCAAGAACAGTAACTCGTTCTCGGGAAATAGTAGCAGTAGCAGCCACAAGACCCCTCTTTTTGAACTTCAGTAGTGGTTTGCTTTACGTCGCTGTCGCTCGTCCCTATGCGAGATCAACTGTTCCATCCGCTACGTGGGCTGGCCTAACCTAATCTTCTCTCATCCCCGACCTGTGTGTGAGGACTGGAGCTGAGTCGCGAACCCCGGTCCCAGCATCTTCGGTCAACTCATGCCTGCAAAGGAAAGCAGCTCTTGCTCAGTCTCTTCAAGTAATTATAGAAAGCTCGATCCCTGTCCCTAGAAGAGTGAAATGGCCCGGGCTCACTATGCTGCGAAAGACGAGGTGCGGTGCCAAGGAAGCTCTGTCTGTCTTGTCTCTTTTCTTTCTTATAATAATAACTTCTTTGTTTTCCCGTTGGTCGCCTTCTAAAGAAGTTTTCTTTTCTTTGGAACGCTGCGAAATGATCATCAATCAAACAACAAACGATTATTTAGCTCTTTTCTATATGCTTAACACAAGCTTTTCTAAGCTAAGAGTGAGATTCAAAGCAACCGGTCAAGTTCACGGGAACCAGTGGCAGTAGTCTTCGAAGATAGTTTTCCGGACCTTCCAAAGAAAGAAGAAAAGAGCAGCCTTGCAAGAACCGGTCTGAGGAGCGAGAAAGCACTAAAGCAAGGAAGAAGCCAGCGTCGTGAGGCCAGCGTCGTAAGAGCTCTGGGCTTAAGAAGCGTTGGGAGAGACCAGCTCGATGGGCTTAACCAGCTCTTGGGCTTAACGATGAGCTTTAAAGAACTATTTCTGTCTGTCTTCTATCCAACAAAAGAGAGGAGCGTTATCCAGCAACTGCCTTACGTGAAGGTCGAGCTACGAAAAAACAAAAGAAAAGAAATAGAGACAAGACAAGCGAATTGGCCGAGTAAGCGCATTATTGTTTAGTGAGAGGCTCCGTCAAGCGACGCTAAGACACTATGTTGAGCGGTTGAGCCAATCCAATAGCGGCAGAGTAGCAGAGTTGAGCTAAGAAGTTGAGCCATTACTCTCCTCGTCGAATGAATCGAATGAGCGCACCGGGCAGAGTCGCAGAGTTTATGAGTTGAGCTAAGAAGCTAAGAGTCTGCGTTCCGGAAGCAACCAACTAGAGGGGCTCCTAACCCTTTGCATTGCTTAGCCGTGCATAGCTCAACGAAGCCCTCCGATCCTCTGATAAAGCGAATTTGGGCTTACTGTCATCAGCAAGCAGTCGGCTAGCTTTCACTTCCGCACGCAGATTCGTCTGCCCATAAGGAGATAGATCAACCAACTAACTTCCGCATTGAATCGGACTAGTTGCAGTCGCATGGTACTGTACTCTACTCCCCGACCTCAGCACTGCCTTCTCCTCTGGTCTAGTCTTGCCTCCTCCTCATTCCGCAAAGTGGGCTCAGAAAAGTGTTCTCTACTGCTCGACTTATATCATTACCTTTGAAGAAGTGTTCTCTACTTGCTTCAACCGCCCTTGACCCTCTATGGTCATGCTTCCCCGACTCTCTTACAATAAAATTTAAGAAAAGCACTCCTTTTGTTTGATAAGATAAGAATGATTCGACTGACCAGGGATGACTCTATGATCCCTAGCCCTGGCATGATGAGTTGACATGCTGGGACACCTACGCAGGTGGGATTAGCCGAAGCCAATCTAAGATCTTATGAATTGAGCCCGGGCTCGCTCATTCATGCCAAGGTCTCCGCCTCGCACTCACTCATCAGCAGTAGGTCTCTGTCGACTCTTCTTCAATAGAAGGCATTATGGGTCCTAGACTAAGAAGCCAAGAATACGATGACTCTAAGAAGCAGAGAGGACTCGATATGAACCGAGATGACTTGACTGGGACAGGTCTCCTTAGTCTGGTCTACTATCCGGAAGAGCAAGGTTCACCCGCCAGCCCACGAAGAGACCGAGAAAAGAAGAAGTTTTCCTATCCGGGGAGACAGAAAGAAGAACGAGGGACGAGTTAAACGACGTGGGAGCAATTGAGCGAGCAGAAGAGCAGATTAGATCAGGCGGATCAGTTGAACGAGCAGGAAAGGGGAAGATCTAACTATGGGGGGAAGCTATCACGAGAGGACGGACGCCCCCTAAGCCTATCGAACTATGTCCTCTAAGCCCTTCGAAGGAGAGTGTAAGCGGTTGAGCCTAGCAAAGGGAAGAGCACGCCTAGCAAGGGGACGGTTAGTCTTACCCGGGTTTGGTTTGACTGCCTGGGATCTCCGGTCCCGCCGCTCCTCTGACTCGAGTTCAGGTCCTGCTCCCGAAATGGATAACTGCCTGCAGGTCTGGTCCAGCTCCGAGACTTATTAAGTAGTGTTTGTTATATTTGTTTGAGTGTTTGCAGTTTATGCAGAGATTACGCTGCGCTCAACGAAGCTGCTTGACTCTGCCATAGCTCTTTACGACGCTGTGCTTGTTCCTGGCACGTACGATGCATTCCCATTCTCTTCGTTAGCTGCCCGGTCAACGTTTCCTCCCGTCTCTTCGATAGCTCTTTCAGAGCCTACTTCTTGAATCAACAACCCATTAGAGGTGGAGGCAGTCCTCATGTCGCTTACTCAATAGCTTGACGGAGCCCTTAGTGGATTGCAAAGCTGAACTCTCAACTAACTTCTTAGCTCAACTCTGCTACGTAGCTGCTTCGATAGATAGGTAAATTGATTGCTTTGGACTACCGATGCCGAGTCTCACTCTCACTCGCTCCGAAGATGATTAGGCAAGGCACTCCGAGGACCTAGAAAAGAGAGAATAGAACGCTTCCTCCGTCCTGAGCTCAGGCCAGCACAGCAGATAGCAGTAGCAGTCCAAGTAAAGAATTGAACCATCCGCACCTCTCCCTCCATCAAGTACTGCTTCCTCTTAACTTTAGATCATGGAAAGCATG
Organism: Kaempferia elegans; assembly: GCA_037974815.1. Lineage (NCBI taxonomy): Eukaryota > Viridiplantae > Streptophyta > Magnoliopsida > Zingiberales > Zingiberaceae > Kaempferia > Kaempferia elegans. The sequence continues at coordinate 1,579,667 of JBBPFQ010000077.1, forward strand.
CACCTCGGAGTCGTAAGAAGCAAAGGCAATAATGATGGTCCGACCAAAACCCACAGATTACTTCCCTGAGAAGAGAGACAAAAGAACTATTGAATTATAGAATTCCCCGGCACAGACGATTATAGCTCAACAATCCACGTAGTGCATAGCTCAACTGTTGCTGCTCCGCATTTAAGAGAAGACCCAGCTAGCTCTCTTGACAGAGTGAACTAAAGCAAGGTCCGGGCCTCTTCAGGGCCGAAGCTCACTCTTCTTTTCATGCCTACCTCAAGAGTGAGAATGCAATGCTTTAGTTTAGTAGATGTCGGAGATGTCTACGATGGCACTGACCGAGCAGTCTACGATGTCGGAGATTGAAGATCCTACCCTCGTATCGTATGGTAAGGATAGAAAGGAGATTGAAGATGCAGAGCGGAAGTTATCAAGGCAGAGGTCCCTAAAGAAAGTGTTCAAACTTGCCACTTTCCCGCATATCTCAACTCAAGTGTTCAAACTTGCCAGATTCACGCATGTTTGGATTAGCCATGTACGAACTTCCCACTTTCACGCGGATTAGCCATGTACGAACTTCCCACTTTCACGCATGTCTGGAGAAGAGGGTGTATGAACTTGCCAATTGAACGCATACCCAACCTAATACTCGTGTTCCAAACTGCCACTTTCACGCATGTCTCACCTATTACTAGTGTTCTGAACGATACAATTGAACGCATCTCTGCACCCCTACACCCGGGCCACAACTCCCTATTGCTCCCTACTAAGCGCGTAGCATCTTTGCTTCTCCTCACCGAGCCTATCCTCGAGTCTTACTAAAGAATAGGAGTTAGGGAAGAGTAAGAACAGGAGGAGCCTAGATCATCTTCACTAGACTGAGTGTATCATACGACCAAAGGAGAGATCGAGGGCTGAACTTGAATATTAATATATATAATTGATGTTCGAGAAGTTAGTTAAAAGAAAGAATATTCGTTTTTTCTCTTTCACTCTTCGCTCGTTTCTATTGAATTTCTCTCTGGATAGGAGTTTGAAACAAAAGAGTTTTTTCTCTTATCTTCCCTTACTTGGGAATCTATCTCAGTGTAAAACAAGATGCTTAGCTTAGAAAATGGAAAGATCGAATCGAACTAGAGACAGCGAAAGACGATTCCACAGTTAGAGGGAGGAATGGAAAGAGTTTATGGAATAAGAAGAGACCTTTCAGTCGGGCTATAATAGGTCTCTGTCGCTCCCGCCATACTCAGATTAGGTCTATTCGATCAGCTCTGACTTAATCACAAAACAATTGAACTTATCAGAGAATATAAATTCATAGAAAAGAAAATGCACTCACAGGCAAAGAAAGAGGTGCTTCGTATATATTAGTATATAAAGAAAGTAGCTAGCTTCTCTCTCTTTCCGCGTTCAATAAACTCTTCATTAAGATACTATGCTGGTCTCTATCTAAGAGTCAATATCTGTGAGAAGCTTCCTTCTCATACACATGAGCAGCAAGATTTTATCAAAAGCTTTTTTAGTTTTTCCGGTCCTTGAGAGAGCGTCATCAGTCTAGCTCGTCATGACTCGATCATGGCCTTAGGCTTCATTGGTCCTGGCCTCCCGAACGAAAGAGACCTCCCCAAGCACAGAGCAGTCGTCAAAAGAGGTTCCGTAGAGTGGTATAACCCCGGGTCAATCCTTGGAGCTTTCTCTATGCCCGACAGTATAGCGAGAAAGCCGGAGATAGCTAACGCGCTTGGAGTTCAGGTCTTTCTTTAACCATTTTATTGCCGTGGTGGTTGAGCTGTCTGGTCAATCCAGTTCTTCTTTGAAAATATAGTTGTCTCTGGGTCCGGTAAAGGCTGTTCCAAATCAATATCTCCACTGCGGTACACTAATCCATTTGTCCCCTTCGAACTGTCAAATCAGAGTACGGAAGTGCGGCTGCGGCGAAACAATCATTCCTGTTCAATTCCTTTCCTCGGAGGGAAGCGTATTAATTGAAATTGTATATAGTCCCGATAAAGCTATCTGATCACGTGAACCTAGAACAGAGTCTCTTGTAATGAACTCAGTTAGAAGGTAAAATGCCATGTCAGAAAGGGTTGGGAAAGGAGCCTAGAACGATTTTAACGAGAAGCATAGTTATAGGGGGCACCTGCCTTATTATATACATAAGTCCCTACAAAGCTCTTCTCTTATTATAAGTGTTGTGCCGAACGAAGACTTCATGTTTGATTTTCAGGCTCTCCGCGCTGGCAAGCAAAGGGTCGAACGACACACGCGGAGTCTCGTAGGTTCGAATCAGACCGCTTCCCCGTATCTATCCTACTGGTCTTCCCTCGCTCAGGCCTATCCACTGGTCTTCCCTAGATTGGACCTCCCTCCCCTTCCTCCTGATCCGCCTATCCTCTGCTCTGCTTCCACTGATCTGCCTATCCTTAATCTCCGACTGCATTCATCTAGAGGCCATGGGACCGGAGGAGTCTGACGCAGACCATAGGGCCTCTGATCGTACTGCTCTATCGCTATGGGGGTTCGGAAGAGCCGACAAGCGAGCGGGATTATATAGCGGAGTCTTGGGTAAATAAGTAGGAGGAAGACCGTTCCGAACGAATCCGGAGTCTCTTCGAAAAGCTCAGTTACGCGATGGATCGAGAGCTATCCTCGACAAGTCAAGTGATCGAAGCACGCTTATAAGTAGAAAGAATTAGAAGACGAGCAGCAGTCAAATTATGAATTCCAATAAATTAAGAATGAGAAAGTCGAAAGTGGCTGATATAGAATCCGATCGAAGAGACCTAGGCCCCCTGTCGAGCAAGAGAGACTCCTGCATAGAGCAAAGCCAATTCGCTCCACTTGCTCGGTCGGATCTATGCCCTTGTTAGGTATAAAGTTATGCGTCACTGTCGTTTGCTCCTTTCACTCCTCATTTGCTTTTCTCAAGTTCCCCTTCTCGGCTGTGGTCTAATGGGCTTCACTGCCCTGGCTTTTTCAGACTCATCCCTTGGTTCTAATTCATTCCATTTCTACTGCTGGGAAGGGGGTGAACCGGAATCTATTCCTCTGTCCTACGGGCCCTATTGGCAGCTAATCTTCGTAAGCGACTCTTCAACCGAGAGATCCGATCTTGATTAAAAATAGATGGATCCGAGTCTCTCTCAGTCGAGTGAAATTATCAAGTCATTTCCGTGTCACGGGTCTGCTACACCGCTACGTGGGCTCTCTCTCCGGTACTTGACCTCTAGCCCACATTGCCTTTCACTCCTCTAATGAAGCTAGTCCACTCCGGTTCGCTTCGGTTGGGCTCACGTTCAACAGTTGCATCGGTCCGTTCCGCTCAAGCAAGGCATGAGTGTGATCGCAGCCACGGTTCCACTTATATAACAACAACTCAGTCGACGAGAGGAATGCATCCCAAGAGCCTTTCACTCCTAGCCCCCAGTCTTCCCGGAGACCTTTGACAACAATGGCACAATAAGATGCTCAATTCGGTCTCGGTCGCACACGTGTCCTACTCATTCACCAATGAAGCAATCGATCGAAAGATTCTCTTCGGCTCGGCCGGGCTGCGTCACTATTCATCAATCATCTTTTTCGGTGACAATAATCAAGCAAGAAAGACAGAACAGAGTCGGCCAAGCGCTCCTTGAAGTCGCTCTCGACATCGGATCGAACATCTCATTCGAACTAGAGTTTTGCGGGAAGATGTCCATCCGGCTCCAAAAGCGTATGGGCGGGGCCTCTCTCGCCTTCACTCTCTTTGGACTGCTTCCCAGGTAGATCGAACACAATGCTATCAAATATCATCGGTGCAAGACTGAGCTATCAACTAGTAGATGAGTTCGTGCTAGGCATTCCGCGTCACTGGGTCTTAATAAAGAACCTTGTCTTTGACCATTGAGTCTTCAGCCACTCACTCTAGAGATCAGATCGGCTGACATAAAGAACTTGGATAGGGACTTGATTTAGATCTGTTCAAAGGGCAAGGAGCCTAGTCAGACTCGGAAGGAGTTCTTTTATCCAGGCTTTTCACGTTCATACCTTATTCTTTTCGCTAAGCCCTTTCTTCGGAGTCACGGGAGCTCATGAGATGATGAGTGCCATGCGGGACAGAGACTCCTATCCAAACAAAGTAGCCGAATAGTTGAACTCATGACAAGCACAGGTATGAAGGCAAGGCGGAGGCCTATTCCCAATCCAGTGCCCTCAGCCCTCCCGAAGGACCGGAATGCCCGCAGCTCGAGGGAAGTCGATGGGCCCAGCTGCACAGTCCAAGCTCAGAGTAGCAACAGGAAGCACCACGTAGACAGACACTCGATGGCAGAGCGGACAGTCGGAGCTCCGTGAATGATCCTATCCTAATCTGATCCGACATAGTAGATGCTTGACTCTTAATGAAAGAATAATTGGTAGGGACTGATAGTGATGAGGAGCGAAGAAGTGCAGACGACGCCGGACCAGATCTATAATTCAAGGGAGGTCTTCCTCTGCCAGCTACCACGGACTCTTCCCTCTTACTAGCCCGCTTCACTACTCTAAGGTGCAATGGTTTGTGCCCCGCTACGGCATGGCTTCTTCTTGGGAGGATCCTCCACGTGAGCTTTCTTCGCTTCAATCGAGGCTTCTCTCTTTATCCCGGGCACTGCTTAGCCAGTCGTTTCCTTCTACTAGGAGGTCTTCTCTATCACCAGAGCTTGAACCTTGACTTCTTGATTACTAATGGGGAGACAGACTTCTTAGAAGAGTACCCCGCTGTCTCCGACTTCGCTTATATTTAGAAGTAGGGAACCACATTTGCTCTTCGCACATCGGTAGAGAGACTCTCCATCTCCGATGCATGGTCTCCTAACCTTGGTATTTGACTCTTCTTTCTTGCTGCTCTATCTTGGCCCAAGGGAAGGGAATGATGGCTGGCACCAGGCCGTCCGAAAGAGTGAGACGAGATGGGGAGGATCATAAAATGATCAGTGAAAGAGCCTAGAAGATTCAGGAAGGTCTTCTAGACGATCTTCGGGGTGGTTCTTTCGACTTCGCTTCCACTCGGCTACTTCCTTTTGCGGGAAGCTCTCCTTCGACTTCGCTGATGTGAGAAAAGAGCTTCTTTATGGAGGTCTTGTAACATTCGTGCCATAGGAAAACTCATTCCATCTACTCTCCTTTAGCGCTCACACGGATAAAGGTTCATGCTTCTAACCTCCGCTACTGCTTTTGCTACTCTGCTCTCGATCCACTCCATCCCCAGACCTCTCTCCTCTCGCCTCAGGCTACTGAATAGAGGAGGCAGTAGGGAATTAACAAGTCAAAGTAAAGGGCCGTTAGGGCTCGCTTTCAAGTTTGGAAAGAAAAGAGTCAATGCCATAGCATATTAGACCTGGTGCTAGAGAAGGAAAGAGTCAATGAAAAAAACCATTTTCTTTATCGGCCCTTGAAACACTCACACTAGAGCGAGTCCAACTAAATGCATTCGATCATCAAACCATATAGACAAGAGATGTAATACGCTAACGAGTCCTATTCACGCGTTATCGAACTCAGAAAGTTGACTGCCATCCCTTCCTCTTCAATCTTATCCTCCTGTCCTGGCAGGGTCAATTTTTTCCTGTCGTAAGGACACCACTCCATTATAAGTCAAAGCCAAAACTAGCTTGGCCGTACTCAAATAAATAGCTACTCCAGAACTCAAGGAGCAGAGCGTCACCCGTACTCGAATCCGCTAGCGTTTCTCAACGACCGCACATTCTTGCTTTAGCTCGCCGCTCGATTAGGCTTTCGAGATAATTTCATTTTAATATAATATAGTTAGACTCGACAATTGAATAAAGATTTCATACTTGAATTGAACTTCCATTTTATATTTAATAAAAGAAACTGAACTTTCTATATTTTAATACTTTCTTTCATCACATCAGTGTGCTAAAATGATAGAAGAAGTGTGAAGCGAATGAAAAACAAAAGAAAATGCACCTAGAGGTTGGAAAAGCGAAGGATAGCTCAGTAGGTCGACTACCCTATAAGAGACGATTGATCTACTCAAAGAAACCTTGACTTGGGTAGATCAATCGTCGTTTTGAATAGCCA
>JBBPFQ010000077.1:1607389-1628589 GCA_037974815.1 Kaempferia elegans
AATATATTATATTAGGGCTGTATTTCGTATTATATTAATTAGGGCCATTGACGTATTATATTAATTATTTAGGCCTCGGCTAAACTTATATGCCGGAGCGAACCGAGCTCAGCTCAAACATAGCATCAAAGGAGCGAACTTGACGCCTGACTACCGCAAAAGAGAAGCAAAGTGGGGCTCTTTTAAGATATTCATGTGCTGCGCTATACGACTCATATCCTATAGAAAGAAGAGAAGAGTGTGATCGAAGTATTCGATAGGAATCGTGAAATAGCGAAATCGAGAGTAGAGTTCAGTTGTCGAATCCCCTACCGAAGAAGATTCATAAAGAAAAGGACGGCTGTCGCGAAGTCGAGAGAATGAGAGCCCAGAGAAGATGCGCTGCTGCCCATGTCATTTGCTATTTATTGATTATAAATAAAGAAGATCAGTGGTGGCCTCACAGGGATAGAGAGAGCAAGATCGATCACAACCATGTCTTGATTTGAAGTAGAGTGCGTGGGTTCGAATCCCGCTATATCTTTAGATGAATGAAGGAGCGAGCGGTAGCGACGTGAAGAAGCACTCGCTTTGGAATGCTCCCCGGTAAGACTCATCGGCTGAGGAAGACTAGGCAGATGGGTGGCTAAGCGCTCCACGTACGTTAGTCAAGCTCGGGGGAGTAGCCATCTACTAAGCTGTCGCGGGCTTAATAAAGACCTTTCTCCTCCACGACCGACATGCTTTCTGCACTACGTCGGTGCCCTCGTTCCTAACTTCGACCGGGTATAGGCGATCGTCCTTGCTTAACTCTCGTTTGTTTGCTCCTCGACATCCAGTCGGAGGAGATGTGGTCCTAACTCATGTCACGATCATTATGATAATGATCAATGCTTACGAAGACACATTACTTGATTTTTATCTCACTCACTTTCCTCTCCCTACCGTAGTCCCATGAGCACAGAGAAGACAGGCTGGAATTCAAGCCCAGCGCAAACCGAGCCAGGTCAAAAGTAGTCTGCGGATGGAGCTCCCGTCTGCTGCCCCCGGTCGAGAACATTCGTGCTCGCCCCCAATTCCATATAGAATGGAGTCCGCCTCCATCTCTATCCGCCATGAGCACCTTGTCCTTTTCTCGCTGGCATCGCATTGATCATCGGTGTGGTCTCAGAGGGCAGTCATCTTCATCGGTGTGGTCTCAGAGGGCATTTCATCTTTCTTTCTTTAGCATTTCATGAGCTACCATGAATTTCTCTGCGTCCTTCTTGCGTCGCGTGCCAATCAAGAGTCCTCGCCTACAAGTCCTAGTCTCATTCGGTCTCACTGTCCGCACCCCTATCCATTAATAGGAATTAGCCCGCCCCGGCCTCCCCTTCTGCCAGGGACGCCCAATAAGTCAAGTCAATCTTCGATGATGCGGGAGAAAGGAACAGATGGCTAGTGGAGCGGGAGAAAGGAACAGATAGCAAGAGCCCTATCCTTTCTTCACGTGCCAGGCATGGTGAAAGCATTCCGAGACCTTCCTATGCGCTATAGCATACTCCCATATGTCCGCGAGGTGCCCTTAATTCTTTGCCGCTCGCTCCGAAGATTGAATTCCGGTCCTCGTCCCTACCGAGCATAGTGAGCCCAGCTTTGCACCCTCTTAACTGGGTTCTGGACACGTGCTCTTCCGGAATTCTCCTAATCTCTCAGTCTATAAGAAGACTGATTTTAGCGGCTATTTGTCTTGCTAAAATACCAGCTGCAGTCTCTGATCTAGTAGTTTCAGCCCTAGGAATTGACCCATTCAAGTGAATGACTTAAGGACGAGCAGAGGAGTATGTTAGAGAAGTCCCTCCTCCAAAGCTAGAAAGTGAGAGTGGACTCGTGCGCTACCTACTTTGAATCTCTGGCACGGTCAATTCATCCCAAGCGGAAGGAAGCGTCCTACTGAATCTGACGAATGCTCCTCTTGCTGCGATCCTCCCTCTGAGTGCAAAGCACTACTTTTTTGATCTGAGAATGAGGATGAGAAAGCCATTTCATCAATAGGGAAGAGAGGCTTTGTCATTGAATCTCGAACTTGAATCTCTTCCTGCTTCTCTTTCAGATCTGCTCTCTTGCTCGCTCCTACCCTATTCCCCGAGGCTTGAGCCCTTTCATGAAGAATGAAGAAAGACCCATGTGCTCCGGCTTCTTTCCTCTTATCAATCCGGGGGTTCGGCGCTCCTTCCATCTATACTCAGAAGGGCTCTGTCGACCTCTCTCTATTTAGACCTCTCTCGCCTGAGGCCCAGCGACTCTTGATAGTTCAAGAGGCCCAATGGTCCTAGTGCTATACCTCTGACTGTGGATAGAGCTATAGGCCCCTACTGCGCTTTTACCTTGAATAGTTCTTCCAATGGGTCTCCTACAGTGCTTTGACCTTTAATAGTTCCAATGGGTCCCCTACTCTACTGCTTTTGACTGTAGAAGGTTCGTTCCCTGGCTTCTTCTCTATTCCCTGCTTCGATCGGACTCGCTCCGACTTCGCGTCCCTCTTAAATTCTGAGTCTGACTAATTTGAAGAGTGGGAAGGCTCAGGCTCGGTGCCAGCGGAGTTCCTACTGCTGCTGACGGGAGCGGGGCTCCTGCCCTCTCTCTTTGTTCCACTGTCCCGGTTCGACTTTGAAAGGAATCTGACTTGGTGTGTGAGGCCTGTGAGCTAGGAATGTTCTCCTTCTCTAATGCTTTTGGTTCATGGGGACTTCCTCGTCACGAGTGCCTTCGCTCTTTTCTTCCCTCTCTGCCCTTGCTTGATTCCCGACTGATTGCCCCGGATCAGTCTTATTATCCACTTCCTTCTATCTGCTGCTAAGTTCTTTATGGATTGATGTGGTGGTGCTCTTTCGTTTATCCTTTCCATGTTGGTCCGCAGTCTTGGTTCTGAGTGGCAGTGGGTCTCGGCTCACTCGAAATGGGCAGAGGACAGGACAGTTAGAAGAGGCGGAGAACATTGTGGGACCGATCCGATTCAAGTGCTAAAGTGATAGAAGTCGAGGCTCAGAAAGAGTGAAACGGACGACGCAGGCGATTAGCTGGTCCCAGCGAGTTACATGATGGAGCTGACCCCAAAACCCGGGAGAGAAAGAAGGATCATTCCTTTATTTAAGAGATCAGATCATTCCTTTCTTTATTGTTGTTGACTCATCCGGTCTGAGAAGTGAAAGGAGCCAATGGGCAGACCCATCCAACGAAGAAGTGTGCGTCAGCCGGGAAGGATAGCCAAGGAGCCTTTTTATTACACGTGAGCGGATGAGACGTGATCTGGAGCTATGGTTATTCCTAAGATAGTGGATAGTGGCCTTCCTTGGAGAGCTCAGATCCAGTAGTCAGTCCCGGACAATCTGTCTTAGGCGGGGGGTTCAAGTTCAAGGAGTAGGGGCTCAAGGGATTCCTACCTATGATAGCGCTCGCCTGCCCTGCTCTTTGGGTATGTGCTCGCCCTCTTCGTTCACGGTTAGAAGACAAGGGAGCTCCATAGGAGAAGCAGAATCAGTGGCATCCCGTTGGATAATTCTTTTCAGTAGAGCTGACGGACGACACAAGACTGGAGGTTCTTTCACGCACTGAAAGAGTCTAACTCGAGCTGTCTTCAATGAAGGAGGATCTCATTAGTAAATGCATTACGAATCATTTTCCCGGTCAGAGCTCATTGCTTTGTATTTGTAGTAGTAGTAGCTCGCGGTAGGAGCTCTCTCTACCACTTTGATCTTGCTCACACACAATCAATGCTAATGCTAGCTGAGATACAATGGGAGAGAACAACCTATCAAAAGAAGCAGATGCTCAGTCACTCTAAGAGGATGTTTCAGACTAATGTAGATGTCCTCTCACTGAGACCAGTAGCTTGGGGAGAGTGATTGGTGTCCCTCTCGCCTCTCCGCCTTGTCTACCTTTCCTGTGCCTCCTTAACTAGCTCCCTGGTCCGCAGAGGTCAAATAATGAAGTGGTGTGCCGCATGTCATGCAGTGCTACTTTCCCATTCTTTTCAGGGGCTGGCTTAGTTCAGTCTCATAGGTTTGCCCTTGGCGCAGAGTCTTGCCAGAGGTGGGCATCGCAGATAGCCAGGCTAGGTGCTCGGGCACTGCGACTGCTCGGTCGAATACCGCCACTTTCATTTGGTTTGGTTCCACTATACTTGTCCGCCGTAAACACTATCATATTGGGGGCCCTCTCACACCTCTTTCTTGCATGCACTCAGAATGGGCTCCCGAACTTTGCTCTCCTTCGCTTTCCTTCGACTACTCCTCCTTTCTTTCACTCCATTTCACTAAGGACTCTCGCTCGGTACCTAGATCGCCTGGCAATCCCGACGGTGAAAGACCCTAATCCCTACGCGGTCCCTTCTGTGCCAGACTTTTATAGCCTTCCTATCACTCCCTTACATTAAAGAGTATGAGAAACTCACTAATAGGTAAGCGTGAGGAGCGGACAGAACCCATTCCATTCTAGCCAGACCAGAGAAGTCAGTCATGGGAGTTCACTATTCATGAGAGATCGTGCTGGCACTGCTCTTTACTGAATATGCAAGAGAGAAGCATGGAACTGAGCTGAGAAGTTCATTCAATGAAGGAGCTCACCTCTATTAAGATCCAGCCGACATAAGAGCACAAGTCAAGAATAGAATTCAATCTAGGATAGAGGTGACCAACAAGATAGGAAAGAAAGATCGATCAGGCGGGGCAAGTGGCTATCCCTATGAAAAAGAAATGAGAGTTTTCCGTACGAGGCAGTGCGAAGCCCTGGGTGCACTCAGTTCCGGTCAATCAAATCCAAGGGCTAGTTTGAGACAGATATGCTTACTTGTAGGAATGGTAGGGATGCTCCGCTTTACTGAAACTCACTCTAACTATTCTGGTCAGTCAATGTGGGATTCCATTATGGTCAATGTGGGATTCTTTCTCATTGGTGGTCGCACTGACTAACTATGGGTCTGTCTATCTTTCTCGTTGGATGGTGTATAGAGACACTACTCAGGTCTATAATCTAATGACTCTTTCTCCACTGTGCTCTCACTTAGTTCTTTTCTTTCTCTACTGCGCTCTATAAAAGCTCTATCTTTACTCGTTGGATGTATGGGAATGGTATAGTGCTCTCTTCTATATCTTCTGGCCAGGGGATGAGGATGGAGAGAGTCTTGGAGTGGGATCGTGGCAATGGAATGGGATTGAACAAGCGAGGGGGATAAGCGAGCCAGCAAGTGGAAGCACCACCCAAGCCCACCGCTGAATTTAGACGCAGAGGCTAGGCCCATTCATTCCTTCTCCGTCCTCTATTCATAGGAAAGAGAACCAATGGAGACGACCGAAGCCTTTCTGAGTCTTTCCTCCAAACCCACAGTGATCTAAGGTCTAGTGGATCCCCTCTCTATCTCTATCATTCTCTTGATAAGTAAAGTTCAATTCGTTCAATTCATTCATTCACTCACGGACTGAATCCCGAAAAATTGTATTCTTTCTCTTTCTCGCTCGTTCCCAAGCCCCTCGGGAGTCTAAGGTGAATCGGAGATGAGTGAATAAGAAAGGAAAAGGTGGATTCCTACAATTTCTCCCTTTGCCCGATAACTGAACTCTTGCTTTGTCCCCCAGCCTTCTACACATAGTTTGCTCACACTCGACCACCGTTCAGCACAGCTCACTAACTTCACTTGCTGCCATGACAAAGGACTATAGAAAGAAATGCACTTAGTCGAGTCCAACAGTGCCACTCCACCCTATGCTCTGGGAAGGAGAAATCCGGATCTTCCTACCAGTCCGTTCGCGGACACTTCCTTGAATAACTGTAACCGGACCCCTTCCTTCCACCGCTTGAAAACCTTCCTTCCTGGAAAGATAGCACAGTCTCGCCTCTATCGGAGAGCAGGCCCAAGTGGAAAAGTTGCTCAGCTGTCAGAGGCTTTGGTTCATGCTCAGTGGATGGTGCCGCGAGACTGAACCGTCTCCTCTTTCTAGATCCAGGTCAGTCTTCCTTTAATAAGGCCACAGCTGGATTTTGAGAGGTGAACGACCGCCGTCTCCTTTCTAGTGCTACTCTGAGCTTGGAGAGGTCTGATGAATCGGGTTAGGGAGATTAGGGGAGCGTGGACAGGGACGAGTGCCCTAAAGCATGAGGAGCTTTACTCTTTCCATCACCTCTTTGATTCGGAACTCAACTCAGAGGGAGATACGATCAATCTTAAAAGATCCGCATACGATCCGCAGGTCTTTTACAAGAGATGCTGGGTCTGCTTCTAGCTCAGTCTCTGCGGGATTGGATGAAAGGGACGACTCTTGCTACTTGACCTTGCTTGAGGTCTAGTGCCGTAGATGGCGCTCCTGGTAGTAAGCCAGCGGACCCATGGAGCACCAAGAGCAATCGCGGATGCTCAATTGGATTCCGAAGACTTATAGCACTTGCCAAACTGTCCAATTCACATTGATGCAATGCTCCTTGATTCTCGTCCGCCTCTGACTTCTGTACTTGAATAGCATCTCCTACTCTTTATTAATTCCCCTCCTCTCTATCACCTCTTGCTTTTGAGAATCTCCTTTTTGTGTGAGTCTTAATGCCAGCTCTTACGCATCTAGCTTGAAGAGGTGAGTTCAGCTTGAATCAAACCTACAAGTTATGCCCGTACTCCCTTTCCCCATCTGCCTTGGATCGTGGTAGCTATAAATAAGAAGTAGCGGAGCGGAGAAAAGGGGAAGATAGCTAGGAACCTACTCAAACTCAGAGATCAGCTGCTCAGAGAATGGGCTAGGAGCCCCGGAAAAGAGACTCGTCAACTAAAACAGAACTTGGAGTTGGCGAGGCATTGATTGTCTCTCTAGTAAGAAATGGGTCACTCCTACATAATAATAGCAAGTATGAATCTCAGAGCCTTTTCTTGAAGTAGCTGGCCCGAGACTGGAATGAGTTGCAGAGTAGGTAGGCAGGTCAGGGGGCTCAGTTCTAGTTGTTCAGATACTCATTCCTATGAGTGGTGGTGATGAACAAAGCAACCTTTCCTTATTGGGAGAATTATTGAAAGGAAGACAAAGAAGACAGTTGGCTATCAGGCTACCTCTTGTTGAACCGTTACGTTCGTAAGCTAAAGACAAGGGTCTAGGTCTAGTTCAACTGAGAGCTCTTCATAGTCTCTTTAGAGGGCAAGTATGCTTATTCTTTTTTGCACCGATAGAAGGAGTTTCACTTTAATTGTACTCGACTTCACTTCAGCTCTTGTATTTTCTTTATAAAGAATTTCCCAACCCTTCCTCGCCTGCTCCTACTGCACCTAAGAGTTGGGAGCCCATGCATGATCTGAGAGTGCGTCCTAGCCTATAGCTTCTTAAGGAGGAGGAGTTCCATCCATTCAGACTAATTGGGATTGCTACTGGGTCTGCTCTAAGGAAAGAGTGACTGCTTTGTGCCATCTTAGTCCTCCGGATGCGAATGGGCTACCGAACTGCCTTCCGGCTTCTCAAGCGTCCAGCTACCTCTCTCTCTATTCTTTTCACACATCTCGCGAGGACGAATCTACGAAACTGGGCAGCAATGCTAAGAGTACAGAAAGGGGCAGGCTTGAAAGGAAAGAGGATAAGCAAGCGTCCAAGTATGCTTATACATATACAACCCTGCGGTAATTCATTCTGATAACTAAGCCCGTCGGTGCGGATAAGGGAGTGAGCTTTGCAGCTCCCCTTCTTTGATTATACTTTATGATTTAGTTGAGAAGACGAGCTCCTAGTAATAGCTTTCGGGCAAGGTGGATAAAGGGCTCACGGACCATTTCAAGGTTTGATGCAAGGTGCGAAGCGAAAGAGAAGGGGCCCCGGAGTAGGAATAGGAAGCCTCGGTACTCTATATCTTTGGCTTTTTCTTAGGCTTGAGCGAGAGTCACTAGTAGAAAGTCAAGCCCTCCTTACTTCCCAGCAGTTGGATATAGAATTGCTTTAGTCAAGATCAGATGTATAAGCCCGTGTATCAGCCCATTCACGACCCCAAGAATGGCACAGTTCTAATCTTTTTCCTATGTCAGGCCGAGCTTTGACACTGATTTTTGCTATGATCTTTGTGCGAGACCTGGACTTTCAAGGGAATGGCACGGAGCACTAAACTAAGCAGGGCGGGCTCCTCATGGGACAGTGCACCACGACTGCTCTTTCATCTTACCCAAGCAAGGGCAAGGCTAGGGACAATGGATCTAGCACTTCCTCTTGAATGCAATAAGGGATCTATGAGATGAGCAAGTGCTGCTACTAGCTATGAACCCGGGAAGCGGAGACTCTTCCTATTCTTTATTTGACTCACTCTGTATTACTCTAAACTTAATGTTTGTGAGCGGCTACTAGTAACTTTGCTGTCAACTAATCTGGAGGGCTGAACTCACTTCTGAACTTGAAGCCGGGGGAGAAGTAATGACACTCAAGCAGAGGGACGAGTGAAACGACGTGAAGAGCAAGCTGATACCTTGGCTTGGCAAAAGCATATTCATCCTCTGTGAGTGTGAGATCCGGGTTCGTCGATTCGGGGACGTTTGAGACTCAACAGCTGAATCTAACTCTGCAGGGGGAGACTGATCATTTATTTCTTTGGTGTGTGTAAGAGTTCATAGTAGGATCTATCGAGTTCTTTGCCAACTGCATTAGCTGTCAGTTCGGTAGATAGATATGGCAAAGAACTTCTTCGTTCTAATGAGAACTCTTCTTTTGTTGGACCTTTGTATTCATTCCGATGATGGGCATGCAGTGCTGGTGATTGCTTATACTTTCGCTGATGGGCAAGGATTCCTGTGGAGCACCTGGGACTGAGGAGCGAACTTGACTATGAGTCCATGCGCCGTTGGACGGGAAGGGGAGCGGAGAAGAATGAATCCCCACCAAGAGAAGTTAGACAATGATGCAGTAGAACAGCTTACCTATTCCTACTTTCCCAACTGCCTATTCCACCTTTCCCCACTGAATCCCTCAACATTTGCGTGAGAGCCTAGGAGTAGAGGCAATGCCTGCGAACTAGAACGAAGTAGAGTTCATGGGCTCAAGTGAGCGTGTCTGACCTACCAACCGAATGCAGAAAGGAATGAATGCCAGCCCCTCCCCTAAGTAACTAGTAGACAGTTCAAGTCATGGTGAAGAAAGCATCCCCAACGATTCGAAGTTGAATAGAAGACCCCTCTCGTGTGAACTACTTCATAAACTATTCTCCATACCTTATGGGAAAGGGCAACCACTCAGCAAGAGTCGAATTGACAACTGGAAGTGGTTCTATTCCGGATATGTTCCCGCCAAGATAGAGAGAGATCACTTTCGACTTTCAGGGATTCCGAGGTCAGGGGAGAGACTAGAGAGATCAGCAATTCCGCCTTGGTAACCCTCGAGTACCGCTTATTCCCTTCCCAACCTATAGATGATTAATCTCTTTCCTTGCCCAGTAAAGAGATTAAGTTAGATCTTCCATTCCAAGCCCTCGTTAGCTCAGTTGGAGAAATAGAGTACCTCTTTAGGGAGGTCTCACTTCTGTCTGATCTGATATATCCTCATAAGGAGCTGTTCAAGTGATAGGTGATTGTTAATTGAAATGAGCCCTGAACAGGAGGCATCACGCCTCTCACTCCCTTCTGAGTCCGTTGCAGCAGACCGTCTTAATAAGGGTCGTAGCACTTTCAAAACAACGAATCCAGCACTAAATAAACAGAAAATAGTAGCACTTTCAAAACAACTAATCCAGCACGTCAGAAAGACTTGATACCATCATGCAAGTGCGAGAGAGTGAGCAGACCGACCTGGGTTCAAGGAGACCGTACGGGATCATGGTCAAAGTTATTGATAATAAGAATAGGCTAGGAACTCAAGCTGAAAGATAGAGTAGTCCCTCGTCCCTTGCTGCTCAAAAATCAATAAACTACGGCTCGGAAGTCATTCTCCTCCTTATGGGAGGTTAGAAAAGATTGATTATCCGGAGAACCGGGAAAAGGAATATGATCTCGTTCGCGTTATGCATTATATACATTCATAAGTGGGTCCGTTTAAGTTCATTTATCGGAGTGGAACATGAAGTCACTCCACGAAATCGAATGCCATCAGTGAAGAGCTTGAAAAGCCCCTGCATGTCGGAGTGATGTGCGTTGGTTAGAGCGCTTCCTGATCGTTGTGCCAAGGGCAGTTGGTGCGTTGAGCAGCTCTCAGTTCTGCGGACCCTTGACGGTAGGCGAAGACATAGCCCTAGTTCTCAGGTAGAAGTGAGGGTATAGGGATGATAGCCCTGAACTTCCTTGCAGGGGATTGCTAATGTTATTGAGAGAAAGAGTCCTACCCGAAGAGATGTGATGCGATCTTTACCTCCGATTCCCTCTTCTTCCTATAGTCTGATGGCTTGCCTCATCGCTTAGCACCTTTGGACAGAGTGTGATTGCCGACGTTTGACTCTTGAATCAGGTCTTCCGGGGAAGGAGGGGCTTAGATCTTGTCAGTTTATAAAGTCATGCTCAGACAAGAAAGATCTTCACTATCAATAGACTCAGTTCGTTCTTCATTCAAGTAAAGAGGATGCAGTGAGCAAGCAAGTCCCAAAGTAATGGACGGCGTTCAGCTCTCATAGAAAAGAAAAAGCTATCTATAGTGAGTCGTGAGACGGATAATTCTTTTCGGTCTAACCAATAAAGTTCTGTTGCCCTCGCCCTTCGCCAGTGTGACAAAACGGGGGAGCGCTTAGTGTGGTGTTAAAAAGGCGGTGCTTGCCACTTCTCAATCACCTTCTTTCCGAACAGAATAGAAAGAGCAGACAGACGAAGAGAGGGACGACCAACGGGGTAGATCTTTCGTAGTTTTGAATAGCCATTCACTATACTCTTAAAGTTAGTTGCTGGGCTCGACCTAAAGGGAGAGAGACGAAGGAACGAGGGACGAGAGAAGCGACGTGCTCGTGCTGCTCTTACCATAGGACATCCGTAAGGGCCGAGTGTCAAATACTCGACGGGATCGTTTTCTAGTTAGGGGCCTAAATATCATATATTTTTGTTGGTAGATTCTTTCCCGAAAAGGTCAGTTTATAAGATTGTTTTTTGAATCAAAGGAGGGCCCCAAATGTTAGACTAGGTATTATATTTCGAACTTACAACTTACATCTTACTTGACGGGGCAGGCCCATTCTATATAAGTTGTTGCTGGAGGAAAGATCATGCTAGCGTAGCCCCCTTCCCGATCCGATGAGAGCAAAAGAGTGAATGCGCTCCTGACAGCTGGAGGCTCAGTCTGTCTTGGAGTTCTCACCCGAGAATGAGACCTCCGGATGCGCCAGGTAGACTAAATTTACCAAAGTCATCAGCAACCGACGGTGGAATAGTGATCATTGTGTCTGAGCCTATTTTTGCACTCACTTAGGCGAGGCGGAAGCATAGGTACACGAGCAAGCAGGTGGTTGTAAGAAGGGGAGCGAGAGTCTTGACTTTATGTGAAAGGTTTAAGTGGACTTCTACACGCCAACTATCCCTTCCTGCCCCTTTGTTGAATCTGATCCCGATCTGGTAAGCGCAGTAGTCACTTCTCGGGCGACCCCTCCTCCGTACCGGCTGCTTAACGATATGTGGTGTGAGGCACGAGGGGAAGATGAATGAGGCGAGCTACTATTAGGCCTCCCCCTCTCCTTATTCCTTCCTGCGCTCGTAAGCGGTCCTCTTCTTCAACTCAAGTTCAGTATAGCTCGGCAGCAAGGTCTTCATAACTGCCTAACCAGGGCGTTTGAGGTTTTGATTCTCATCCAGGAATATGAGGCTTATCAGTTGAGATCCCTTATCGAGTGGGTGCCTGGCTAAGGACTGAAGCTGGCCTCCGAATCTAGTTATTGAAGGGGAACGTTCGACGCACGTATACCCTTGAGCAAGAAGGAACTGCGCTCCAGTAAGTTATGTTTTCAGCGGTACTCCACGTCGCTCTGCTCGTCCCTCCTTTCATCCCTTATCAAAGGGACTGGCACGAACCTTGGTCATAGGCTACCAGAGAGGATTCATATGCCAAGGTAGGTTGATGGAGATGATGCTGGCTCAGGTTTAGGTCCGGTAGGGAGCTTCCAGTCAGAGTTCAACAAGCATTGCCTCCCTTTCCTACGTTTGATAGTAGTACAATTCCCTATTACTAGGGAAAGGTGCTCAACTCAATCTTTTATTAAATTCTAGTTTGAAGGCGTCCCTGCGTCGCTATCGCTCGCTCCTCGTACCTCTTCTTTCTTCTCGGCTTTCGTCGTTTCACTCTTTCAGAGCCTTCATTTATTTACTTCCTGATTCGAGACAGAAGGGGCGACCAACGGGAGCGGCTTTTCCTTGCCCCAATAAGACCTATCTATTGCCCTTGACTGCTCAGCAGACCTATACTGGAACTGGCAAATGCCATTATTGAGAAGGGTTCCCCGATCCAGGATCTCACCAATAAGAAGTGGAGGCGAAGGGAGAGGGGCAAAGAAGCAGGAAGGAAAGTGTGCAGACGAGGGGCTCCTTCGGCACAAGAACCAGAATGACTATCAAGCCCGGGCAGGGAAGGAGGAATGCTCTTTTCTTTCTTTGGTGGATCCGCTAAGTGTCAATTCCGCTCTTGCTCTTCAATCTCCATCACACACTAGTTGAAGCTGAGCCTGTAGTGGGCATTACACTTATAAAAGGAATAGTATCCGATTAGAAGAGGAGGAGTACGCACTCTATGCCACTTACTTAATGGTCTGGCTCCAGGTCCTAGGGTGAAGGATCCGGATTTGATTGCGCAAAAAGGCAATGGCTTTGGAACTCAATTTGATAAAGGAACCGGCGTCACGAGCTCGCACCTTCCCTTATCTTGAATTGTTACCTTCCGATTATTGCCTTGCCTACTAGCAGCTAGCGTGTTACATTGTACGCTTGATAAGCATCAAGCAAGGGCTCTGTGCATGGTCCGTCACAGGTGGATCAACCACAGAGACTTTCCCACAAGGGGCTATCAACTATAACATGCTACTCGGGAGGTAGAGAGTCCAGTCCAGGTCGGGCAATCAAAAGATTCCAAGTCTTCACCACCTCTTCTATAGAAGGATGAATGAGAGGGGAAGATGAATGAGGCGAGCTACTACTAATCTAATTCTAATGGT
Source organism: Kaempferia elegans (assembly GCA_037974815.1). Taxonomy (NCBI): domain Eukaryota; kingdom Viridiplantae; phylum Streptophyta; class Magnoliopsida; order Zingiberales; family Zingiberaceae; genus Kaempferia; species Kaempferia elegans. The sequence goes on from JBBPFQ010000077.1 coordinate 1,620,461, forward strand.
GAATGGGACTCTCACTCAGGAATGGAAAGAAGAAAGCAAGCTGCCACTTCTGTCCGTCTAGAAAGATCTTTATTCAACCAGTGCCTCTTCGCTTTTTGGATAGAATTTCCGCATGTCGGTGAGGAGAAGTAGCCAGTCCATTTCCTATGTTCGCTTTGTGGACCAGATAGGCTTCGTATTCAAGCAAAGGGGAGACTCAGTCGGCGAGCGAATGAAATGACGCATGCATGCCGTGCCGAGCCTTGAAGCTTGAGTTCTTCTCTTAAGATAAGAGTTCAGACTTCCTTTGCTGGTGCCAGAGGGATGAGCGACCTACTGAGACCGTGGATCTGAAGCCCAGCTTGAAGGTGCCGAGGAGGGAAAGTGGGACTCGGGCCTGCTGAGGCGAGACTCCTCTATCGCTACTGGCTGCCCCATCCCTTAGGGGGAGAGAACTACTTGATTCTTGGTCCACAACTGAATTTGCTGCAAAGTACGAGTTCGGGAATGTTTCTTACTCTTTTGTTTGATCGTACAGGCCGGGTCCTTCTCTTCTCGCAATGAAGCAATGACCAATAATCCCTACGGATATGGAACCGTCAATAATATTGTGTGATCTGAAGACTCTCAGAAGTGCCTGTCCACCTTCTTCTTTGTTAAAGTATGAACTTAGCTTCCTCGATAGCATTCCCTGCCCGCGTGCACTCTAGCCTCATAGAGAGGGAGGGCAAAGCGAGCCCAATTCTAGTGAGCCTCTATCCCAATCCCAACTATATATATAAAAGCAGATCCCATAGGAAGAGTGACAGGCCTGGCTCTCTCAAGGAAGTGAGGCTCAGAAATAGTTCATTAAATTGTTGTCAACTTATCATGAACGAACTCCCTCAAAAAAGGGAAGTGGAGAAAAGATAATTTCCTTTTTGCAAAAGCAAGAAGAACTGGACCATGTCATAAATGAAAATGAGTCTCCCCTATCCCATACTGAAAACCACTGTTCTCAACCCACTGTCCTCAGTCCCTCTTCGTTAACCTACTCGCGCTGCGTCACTCTCGTTCGCTCCTTGATTCAGACCTCTCAAAGAATAATTAGCAAAGTTTGGGCTTTGAAAAATTATTCTTTTATTCTGCGTTCAGCGGGTGACCTTCACTTCCCTTGCTTACCCTCACTCATTCTTTTAGGGCTTCGCCTTGAAACCTATGAAGCGATACATTATTTACGTGTCAGGAACCACTGGTGACACGAGCATTTTCAGTCCTCTGCTGTACCAACTGAGCTATCCCTACTCTTTGCCATGCATCATCACCGAGGAGTCTGCTTTCCATTCACTATTCTCTCGTCCCTTCTACTCTTATCAGTGACTTTTAGCCCGGTCTGGGGTTGTGGAAGCTCCCTTTTCAGTTGCTGCAAATAAAGTCCTTTTCTTTGAGTCTGCTTCCAATCCATGTTGTACTCTCTCCCAACCGCAGATGATTTACACTTAATTTATTGCGAATATCTGAATGGCCCAAAGAAAGGAAAATCAAAGCAGCTAAGGCTAAGGAGAGCCTCGTTTGCGAAGTGTTAGGCTTTGAAGTCCGGGCAAGGGCTGCTCTTTATCTCTGTTTGAAGTCCAGAACGCATACTTCTCACTCTGTCTTTTGAACATCAGGAGCGTAGCCTCTTTCAGCTTTAGTCGTTCATGGCTTAAACTAATCTCTTGGACTGTTGCGTATTATCCCTTTAAGGAATTCTGGTTGAGTCCCGAACGAGATAAAGAGGGGAAAAGCTTTCACGGGGACTAATATGTCTCAAGTGCATCCAGAGTCTGATAGAGCTATCTTGGATGGGCTGTTCACCTCTGAATTGGTATTGGAAGATTCAAAGATGTGTTCCGAAGTGTATTTTTTCTCTTTCAATTCCTTCCTCAGACTCACTGGATAGATGAAAGCGAGGGACGAGCAGAGCGACGTGGGACTCTATCTTGAAACAGGTGTAGAGCCTTTCACCGTACACTCATATTCAACAGGTGCGGATTCTTAAGCAGTTTGCTTTAATTCGGATTCTGATACGAGTCCGTAGAAGCCGGAATACTCTCTCGCGCGTAAGCGCGAGAGCTCTCCTGTTCAGTCGCCCCTCTCTTGTAGCTCGAGCCTATGTTATACCCTTAGGTGCTAGGGTTTGCCTTTGGGTCCGAGGAGAAAGAGTCAGAATATGCCTAGTTATACGCCTGCTCTATTGGATTTCTTATATGCCATGAACGATAAGGAAAGGATTCGGCAGCTGAAAGGTTTCATTTAATACTTCCCGAGTCCTACGCAGCTCTTGTCTTTCCATGTCATCGGCGTACCTGGGGAAGAATAAAGGTTGAGAGGTTGCGACCTATAACTCCACCAAAGGGAGAGCTCGGGACTGAGTACATGAAAAAGTTTGTGCCCGTGTTTGCAGGTGACCTAAAACAAGAAGTCAGAGTGATTGTCCTTCAGGCTCCGCACCTTGCTATATTTATATTATATTAGACTCAATTGGGCAATGCTACGAACATCAAAGACTAAAGTTGCTCGGGTTCGGAAAGGGGTTGTTGCTCTCCTGAACTGAATTCCAAGAGTGATTTACAAGAGTTCGCAGTTAGACTGACTTGGAGTGGTTCAAAAGATAGGCCCAAGGAACCGACGGGTTCGACCATAGGGAGAAGTGTAGAGCGATAGCGACGTGGAGTGAAGATCTAGAGTCAGGTACATACTATATACAAGTACTAGCTGGTGCGCTTAAGAAAGAGGAAAGGTTCAGAGCCTCACCGGACCCCCGTACCTGTTGATTCAGAGTGATAGGAAACAGCTGCCGGGAATTACAATCAGTACTCGGTCGGAAACCAAACTTTAGGAAAGGACTCGGGATATTCAATACCCTTGAGAACCGGAGAAAGGGTTAGAGGCAGCGCTCCTCTTGTTCATTAAGCAGCGGGTAAGGAACGACAGAAAGAAGAGAGAGGCCCCTCTGTAGCAAGGTACGGGAAAGCTCAAGCATATGCGGTCGCTTCTTACGCTCTTTCTTCCGTTGCTGAAGATAATTCCTCAGCAATTTAACAACTTACGTGAATAGACTTGCTAATATTATTAGACCAAGGAGCAACTTAACTATAGTCAGAAGTTAGCTGTAGTAAGGAGTAGAGTAACTTAACAACATAGCGAGAGATTCAGTAGAGTTCATTCCAAGAGTGAGAAGCAAGGAGTTAATTCCAAGAGTTAATTCCAAGAGTGAGAAGCAAGGAGTTAATTCCATGAACTCGTACGTTCCTCTTGCTGCGATACCTACTCCTACTTCTACTGCGACGTAGAGTGAGTTAGACGCGAAGGCACGAACTCACGTGACGTGGCTATGCCGATCCCCTTGATAGCTCAGTTGAGAAGGGGACCCGCTTTATTATGTATATAATGCATAACGCGAACGACTAGTTTCAGAGTCAGGTGCGAAGCCTCTCCGGATACTGAACAGCAGAAGCAACTAAAGCAACGGGAACTGATTCAACTCAAAGGAAAGATTCATTATTAAGGGTTTGAACTCTTTGCATTCCCTGCAGCAGTTTACCCGGTCTGTTAGGGTATGAGTTCAGTGATCAGTGATAGGTTATTTGTTCAAGTTCGGCACAAGAGACTGATATTCAAACTGGTGCAGGTTCAGGAGAGGCTCTACACCCTTGTCATGAAGAATACAGGAATTGGCAACCCCTCGCACTCCTTCCAGTGAGAGAGCTATTCCAGTGAGAGATGTGAGCGCAGCAGTCCTTAATGGGACAAGTTCAAGGCCCCTCTACTCAGTTCGCCGTTCCAATAAAGGGAAAGAGCAGCAGTCGACTTATGTATGGCTTCCTCTACCCAACTTATATATGATATTTAGGGAGGAATGATTTTATTCGACGAAGCACTGGAATCATTACCTTACGAGAGCATGAGAAGCTCACTATTCGGATGCCCCTGGCTTTGAGCTCTATAAATCCTGGGGCAAAGAAGTTCAAGTCAGAGACCCAACTCTGACCTCTCGAGTGTGCAGGCCCCGATGCTGCTCGGGACCAATTCCCCAGCGGGAGCACTTCCCCTTTTCTCCACAACTAGCTCAAGTAGCTAATTTTGATTATTAAATCAGTCAATCTACTCTTCCTCCTCCTCTAGGCAGTTGATACCCAGAATTCTTATTCTGTATTCGACAGAAGCGACTCTTGCGACTGAAAGATGGGTGTATGGATTGATATCGGTTTACTAAAGAAACCCTATGTGAATCACAACTCAAGTCTAAGCCATTCACCACTCCTCCTTATATAGGAAGAGAGATCCCTGTCTGAGGAATTGAATAAACTGGGTGACCTCAGGTTCAAGTCAGAATCTCTCCTACGGTAGAAATAACTAAAGACCAAGCGGATTGGGAATGGGAACTCTCCGAAGGCTCTTCCTTTGCCGATCCCGCAACCTAATGTAAGCCCGCGGACACACTTCCATCAAAAGAATTAGTAGCTGATTGTTGTGCTCGGAATCTTCCAGTCCCATTCCTCTCCAAGCGCTTTTCCCCTTCCTTTTCTTCGCCGCTCCCAGATGCATTATGGTATCTTCGGCAGCTGATGCCAGGGAGGATAAGCGGTAGCAGATGCAGATAAGGGCTAAGACAGAAAAGTTCTCATGCCCTTCGGGGATCAGCTAATCTTTCACTTTCTCTTGCCCTCGAACCTATAGAGAAACCTTCTTCCATTGACAGAACCTACGAGTAGAGGAGTACGGAGATAAAGTAGCCGTACGATTCAAAGAGTGAAGAATCAGATAAATAAAGATATGAAGAGCATTCCTGAAGCCCTCACCCCAAGGAAGTGAGTTCCCGGACGAGTGCCTAGCCTAGGTCTGTAGCTCTTGGCCTCTGCACCTAACGGAGCTCATACTCATGCTCCATGGAAGGCTACCTGCACGACTTCTGTCATCAATCAAGAAAGCCCAAAGCCAACTCACTCGGATTTTCTAGGCAGTTAGTAAAGAAAGATAATGAAAGCGATCGCCCTCTTCTTGTAAGAACTCAAAGTCAGGGGACGAGTGAGACTCCATGCCCGCTTCATTCTTATTAGAAATAGAAAGCGAATGCGCCCTAGCACCTCTCTCTTTATAAGAGGGCCTTGCTTATCATTGTACAAGTGGCACGCAAAGATCAATCCTTCTTTGAGGGCTTCTCAGTCTCGAGTTTTTGTTGGAACCATAGCTAAATCCAACCTTAAAAGAAAAGTAGGACGAATAAATGAATTAATTATGTGTCAAAGATATCTTAGGTCTCCCAGCTTAGCTAGCTTCTTATTTAGGAGTGACTAAGATTAGCGCGAACGAGCCAGACCATTAAGTTGAAGGCATGGGTACGTGAGCTTCTACAGACATTGACGCTTAGTGACTTCCTGGAGCTACTTCCCGGGGGAGGCCCACATTCTGAATCTACCCTGAGTCATCTCATGGAAGCACTACTTCATGATAACTTTTCGCAGCAGCAAGATCCCCGGGGTTCCGAGCTCCCCGGAAAATGCTATTCTTCAAAGACAGAAAGTATGCTGCGGATCTAGAATTCTTATCCGCACCTAAGACCATTAACTAAGTATACAGGAAAGGAATGAGAGGTCCTCCAGGATACGAAGACCTAGACCACCTAGCTCCACTAATAAGAAGTGAGACCTCCTTCCCTCTTCCTGTCTTACCTTATCAGCGTAAAGAAGGGTAGCCTCTCAAGTTAAAGAAGGAAAGGGTGAACTCGAGCCAGACAGAGAATATAGTGTGCACCTATAAGAAGTGAACTTAGACAAGGAGGACTCCACTGCTTATGAACGGGGGCTCGGCATTGTGTCCGTTTAGACTCCTTTCGCAGATGATTCATTATCTGGCTTGTCCCGGAAAGGCTCAGCGGCGTGCTCGGCTACTCTCAGGGAATGGCTTTCATTCATAGAACCCACTCGACTGCTGAAGAAGGAATGGGCCAAGAATCAGGGGCGAACCACAACGACAATCATCGCGCTCAACTCCTCCTTTCTGAACCATGCCTTTCTTTAGTATGTTGGAAACTTCCTCCCGAACTACCTCTGCACACTTCCCCAGCTGCAACTGACTCGTATAGCGGATTCTCGCCCGCAAGCTATTGGAATGAAAGGCCAGCTGCTTCAGCTGTGGAGGGTAGGTACGAGCAGATCTCTCATGGAATTGAATGAAAGTTGGGGAAGAGACATATGCTGTTCTTTCAGCGCGTCATTATCACTCGCTCCTCCCTTTCAAGGTAGGTAAATGGGTATACTAAAGAATCGGAGCAGAGGAAGGGCTTAGATTTTTATTGAATTTGAGATGGAATTGCCACTAAGGGAGCTCGGAAAGGTTTGGAAGGAAGGTTTTTCAATTTACCGGATGAAGCGGAGGATCTCTTTCCTTTTTTATGAAGGAAAAAGAGCTCCGCAAAGAGGTTCCACTCCGCATCCTAACGGAAGCCCTTCCTTATTTCGATTAAACCAAGAAATTCGCAGACGACGGAGACGAAGCGAGCGATCGTCCATGAGGCAATGAAATTGTTTGATTTGATTCTCATATCATATATATATATGCTTTTTAAAGCAATTGAATCTCCCTATTATGCCGTCTGTGAAACTAGCTTTACTAGTGGTGTTTTGGAGAGTCGGTGAAAGATTCGGTTTCGAAATCCGGTGGCGGAGGTGAGTGCTGTCCTCGAACGCTAAGCTAACTCCCTATGTTGATTCCTTCTGTTGTGCCTGCCGATTCTATTACTCCTAAAAGCATCGGTCCCCCTGGAAGAACTTTGAGAAAAAGAACATTTATGAGCCGAGTTTACACGATATTATGATCATCCGGTATTATACGAACTGTCCGAGCTCCTGCAAGAGGGTTAGCTCAAGGGAAAGCACTTGAAGTAACGGATGAGCGCCCTAGCGCATAAGTACTAGACTTATCTAAAGTTGAATGAAAGTAGATATTTCAGTCCTACACCTTAAAAGAAAGCCTTTTTTCGATAGTTGTTAGAGGTGAACTAGTTCCTATCTGATCTTTTTCAGAGGCTTTCTGCTTAACTTAAAGAAAAGGGGGCATAGAGAGAAGGCTATAGAGAGGCTAACAGAAGAGCGGCACCTCAACCAGCCACAGCCGCATTAGCAGTTCGCGTAGAATTAGACTAAACCAAGGTTCAAAAAGACTGAGCTATCTAACTCAGTCCGAGAGAAAGCTCTTTCAGTCAACTCTTTCCTATATCATCTCAATTCTAAACTAAGGAAGAAAGAAAGAAGATTATATAAACAAAAAAGAGGAAGAGATCGGGCTCGGACACTGAAGCTCTATCCTAAGAGTAATAACACTATAAAAAAGAAGACCGATTGACGGCTACTCAACCTCGCCAGGGCGGGAGCCCTAGACAGTCTGGAACTATCTCTACTGAGACAGGCCTACCCTTAACGGCCCTCAGCCCATCGGTTGATCTACTATATCTTTCAGAAGATCATTATAGAGAATGAAGCACGAAATTGAATAAGAGAATCAGTCTATCTCTAGCTCTCGCTACATCTTGTTCGCTTGTTAGCTCGTCTCCTTTTTTCGTATATACAAAATGGTGGGTAAGCATAAATAGGTAGTTCGAATGGTTAAACCACCTCAACCGTTACCGTCACTCTACACCGGTCCTGACCTCCGTCCCATAGTTTCAACTCAACAAACTTCCGTCCCTTCTTTCTATACGAAACTAACCTCTGGTCACTAGATGAAAGGATGTATGGAATAGGAGTAGCAAGCCGAACTCATTGTAGTCTCTGTCCCAAAAATGTCCCGTTCCCTGTGTCTTTGTTTCTATTGCATTCTATCTCATCGTATCACATTCTGTTCTGCGATATTTGAGAATCACCGTCAATACCTCGGTGTAGGTCCGGGATAATCCTTTGTTCCATAGTCCCGGGGCTATTTACAACCAGCCAATTAAGAATTCTCAGATGTACTAGTACTAGCAAATGCCTCAAAGATGCAGTCATCGATTCTCCCGAGAGGCCACACGCGAGCAAACACATTAATTTAATGACGAGGAGCGAATTATTGTGATAATGACGCCCCTACCGACTCTGTTGGAGCTTGCCCTGTTGACTTGCCCAAAGATGATTCTAGGTTTAGTCGAATGG
>JBBPFQ010000077.1:1628689-1641005 GCA_037974815.1 Kaempferia elegans
CAACCCACTGTCCTCAGTCCCTCTTCGTTAACCTACTCGCGCTGCGTCACTCTCGTTCGCTCCTTGATTCAGACCTCGAAAAGAATAATTAGCAAAGTTTGGGCCCGGACTCGCTAAACTACTTCCCCTCCTTAGCTTGGGCATTCAATATCACCTCCCTCTCTTCACTTACTGGAAAGTGGGCCCAGAATCAAGACTATGATTCGCCCTTTCCCGGAATGAAGTAACGAATGCAGGTCAGGGATTGAACATAGATAGCGAGGACAAGTGAGTAGTTAGTACACTTCAGCCTATCAAAGTCAAGTCGAATAGCTCTTGAAAGAGAAAGATGTTGCTGAACTATGAAAAGCGTATCTGTTGGGCGAATGAGTCAGAGCGGCTCCTACTAAGGTTGTGTTCACTTATAGGATAGGCGTAGGAGACCGGATATGGTGCTTCGGATCGAATGATAGCTGTAAATCCTTTTCAGTGTGAGAGTTCTGCTTCATAGATCAGCTTCGGGCTCCACTGTATAGTAAACGCCTCCCGACATCGCACTCCCGTATCAAGAACACCACTTCGGTTCCAGACTAGCCAGACCCACCCTTAACATGAGACTAAAGGAATAGAGGATAGCACATAACATTGTAGACCAACACTAATGAGTCAAATGCACTAAGGAAAGACCTTGAAAAAAAAAGAGAGGCTCTCACCAGCAGTAGTCCTAGCGTCTTGAACACTCGATGGCCCGACGACTTTAGGCTCTCATCCGCAGCTCCTTATAGTCTCACCTCTGACCAGAAAACTTCAATAGCCCATCCATGAATAGAACAAGACCTACATCCCATAAGTCGTCTCAATCTTTCTCTCTCTTTATCCTACTAGTGTAGTGTCAACTCGCCTTTACTTTATTTATCATTCGCTAGTCAACTCGCTAAGAGGTTCGTCAGGCATTCGCTAGTCAACTCGCTAGTAATGAGTTTAGTCAGGTATAGAAGGACGGGACCCTCATAAAGACGACACATGATAAGCCCTCCACCCCTAGCCTCTGTGATCCGCCTGCTCAGCTCAATCCCAGCAAAGGACCAGACTACGTGAGCCTTGGCTGACTCTCCTTGTTTAGAAGGAACCCTTTTCCTACCCCCTCTCCTTCTGGACTACCATACGAGAATATCAGTATAGTTCAATTCACCTCACTAAACAAAAGGAGAAGAGCAGAAAAGGACGAGGTCGGGATTTGAGGGAAAGGCGTAATGCTAAGATCAAATACTCTTCTCGGATTTTCGGATTCTTAAGCTGTTCTCGGTTGAGTCCCGTGCCCCATATAGAGTTGAATATGCTCCTGTTCTTGGGAATGGAAAGAGGGAACTCGGGAGAGACTCTTAACTAATAGTAGCGGGTGCGGTGCCCTTAGTGAGTTCAGGAAAGAATTGGACTCCTCACTCCTAGTGGTTGTCCCAAGGACTGAGCAACTTCGCTAGTCTCTACCGCTACTCTTCTCCTATAGCGCCTTGTTATAAATATATATATAATGAAATGATTATAGAATGCCTTCTTCTCTTGCCAAGCTATCTAAGAGCCCTTTGTTTGTGTAGCTAGATCTATTTATTACTGAACTGAGGCACTCTCTCTCTATAGCAAGCACTGAGGCACACTATCCTTATTGGGATAGGTTCTCTATCTCTGCTCATTGAGTCTAACGAGCTAAAGAAAGAATATCTACGATAGAGAGAGGGATGACTCGGCTCTAATTCAAGGGGAGCACATTGGTCTACATCCCGACTTGGAAGACCACCTTTCGAGAACTGGGGGAGAAGTGTTTTTTTAACTCTTCTTTATCTTTATTGAAATCAATTTGTTGAAGAGAGAGACCCATAAATCTAATGCGTCAGTCAGTGCTTACTTACGCAGCTACAGTACGAGTAATGTACCAGAGCACAGGGATAGCCTATGATAATTATAGTTATTACCCTCTGGATCAGTTAGACTTTCTTTTTCATTACTATACTCCCTCGGGCTCGTACCATTTATTCTGTAGGATGAGAGTTTCATTATAGGCTCCCGGATGCTCACTGACCACAGTGGATTCATGGCATTTATGTCTCATAAGATAGACTTGACTCTGAGCGACTCTCTTCTGCCTTTCCTTCAAATCTTATCCCACATCGAACACTCCTTGCGGTGCGAACGAGAGTGAGTAAGAGAAAACGAAATTGTTTTTTAAATGTCTGGAGAGACCGTGCAAATAATTTCAGTGATTGAATAGTACTTCTTTCTTTCCTATCACTCTTTCCTACTTCTTATAATAATTATCCGGATCAGGTAGAGATCGCATCTTAGGAAGAGAGAGGACCCCTCTTGCCTGAGAACCACAGTCAGAACTTAGCTAAGCCCCATTCTCGCAAGAACCAGGAAGTGTGCTATCGCCAGAAAGCCCTTGCTTAGGTTAATTGATACTGACCCAGCTCTGGCCTGCTAGCACTGCTTTCAGGCTCCTCTTATGTTTACCTCCCTTAATCAATCTGGCTCCCGTAGATGAAGAAAGAGTCTCATTCGCTACCCTCATCCCTCTCCCATTAGGCTACCCGAAGCAGAGTTAGTTCACTCATACCTTGGAGATAAAGAAAATGGTTTTTTTCATTGCGAAAGCAATCAATAGCTCTTTCGGAGGTTCAATCAATTTCTTTTTTCATTTCTCTTCTGTCCAATAGGAGAGTTCAGTTCTTCGGTAGAGGCAGAGGGCACATAAGCATTTGCCTGACTTGAGCCCGGGGACATGAATTTAATTCTTTTGTTTGTTCAATTGAAAGACCCTCTCCTCATGTCTTTTAAGGGATCGCCCCTTATAGGTCATTTGTCATTTCCACTAAGACTGCTTTGGGATTCAATTTCCTGGAGGCGGGTGAGGACCGGAGTCTCCTTCTTTTTCCCAGGACGCTAGAAGCATTAGCTCGAGGTGCGAGGGCAGAACTCTCTCTTTATAGAAAAGAAAAGGGGTTCATTGACCGGACGAAGATAAGTGCAAGGCAAGCGAAGGACGAAGGAGAGTGTCCCTCTCCCTAGTGGTCGAGCGCGTCATTATCACACCTTATGGAATCGCTTCTTGAAGTACTCTTCCTCAAGGGAAAGAGAATCGTTTTTTAATTAATCTTCGCACCTCAACAGAACAATGGAATTTAGATACTTGGGAGACTGATCCTCTTCTTATGAAAACTCTTTTCTTTCGTTCTCAAGAGCGACGACTTTGAAATCAAGTAAGAAACCCGGGAATTTTCCCTCTCCTTAGTCCCTTCGTTTCACTCGGACCTTCGAAGCATTTTGCCTAGGGTAAGAGTGAATGGCCTGAGGATAATCGTAAATTGCGTAGCCCCATAGTCAAGTCGTGAATGCGTTGAGTGAATGGCTTTCAGTTGAATGGCTCTCGGAGGGCTATATGAATTTCTCGGGTCGGCTACCAAAGATCGGACTCGTACGCACAAATTGCAAGCCGTATTTCTATTTCAAGAGTTCGGGACCCTCCCGAACCCGAAAGTACTTTCTAGTGCCGAGAAAGCGAACGAGTGGTAAAAGCTTCTTATAGTAAGCTCCCTTGAAACCGGCGAACAGAAGGAGATTCCGGAATGAACTTTTTGAACCGCCCCGCTACTCTTAATGAACTTTAGGAATGAACTGAAGCACAAGAAGAGCTGCTTATAAGATAGTTGAGGCATGAAGACAATTACCATAATCACACCCTACACATCTTACACTCTAAAAGCGGAGGGAAACTATAAAAGCGATCGGTCGGGAGTTCTAGGCTATAATGAACGTTGGTTTTCGTCCCTGTAGCAGCTCGAGCTACTCTTCGTTCCTATCCTTGGTCCCCAGCTAATATAATTAAATTGTGCATCCCAAAGGATAGACTGGAGCAGCAGCCGTGCAGTTTGAAGACCCGATTACTTTTCTCTCTTGATCTTTCTTTTCTGGTGGCTAATGTAATTTCTTTTGATGTACCATACTCTAATATATCCTAGGTCTAATACCATGAACTTCAGGAGTGACTTTTTCACTCAGACACAGAACACACTGACAAGGAGTTGCTCCCTCTTGAAAGAAAGAGGGGACTCTCTAACTATAGAAGAGATGAGACTCTTTCAGCAACGGGATCGGACTGATAAGAGGCTCTGGTCCCATTCTCAGTTCGGAAGAGCGGAGCCTATCTTATCGGAAGGGTAGCATAAGAACTGACAAAGCTATCTTCTTTTCATTCCCTCTTCCCTGAGTGTGATATTCTAATTTCTTTGTTTACCCGGAGAATTAATCAAGTCAATCCCGAGCAACATATGTGATATATCCTGAACGTTCGTTCTAGCTCCTTTTATATGAATAACTTAAGATTCCAATCGTACAGGTTTCTTTGCTTTAGCTTCCAGTCTATTCTGAACCCTGCCTTGAGCACTGACTCCTATGTATGGTTCCGGCGGACCAGACCTTAGGGAAGAATATCTATAGTCGGATTCCCTTGAGGTTGGCTTAATCTCTGACTTCTGGTTTAGGTGCCCTTGCTCTAGTTCATTCGATCGAAATGACTCGCTTAAAGGAGTGGCTCGGTAAGGTTGAATTCCCTTGACTTGACTTGAACTACTTGCCCAACGGACCTTGACGGACTTCACTACCCAAAGAAATACGATAAGCGAATCGAGCGAAAGTTATTGATAGAATCCCTTCGGTCTCGTCCCTTCTCTTAAATAACCTTAAGGACCTAGAGTTCTGAGAAGCGCACCTAAACCCTTCGCTTCGGGAGGACATATTATCTTAACTTAACCTAACATCCATCCCGAACCGAGAGGGAATCTCAAGAGAAGGGAACAGGCATTTTCTCTTAACCGGATTCCCACCAGGGAAGATCAAGGAAAGGTACGAATGATAACGACGTGAAGCAGAACCATAACCATAGCTCTACAGCTGCAAGGGCAAATGAGTGAGCCCCCTCCCGAGCTTGTCATTGACTCTTTTCTTGACATGGACCTCAGGTCTGAACCTTTCTTTTAGTGTAGTAGGCGGACCTGGGTTCAGAAGTACCTCTCACATCCCAGGGAAGCCGGAATCAAGCATACAACCTATCAGAAGGTCATATTTCTATCAATCCGAACCGAACCTAAGGGAACTAATTGAACCGTCCGGAAAGCCAGGTGAGCCAGAAGGGAAGCAAACCCAACCGTCCGGAAACGAAGCCAAGGTGTCCGGATTTCAGTATTTTATGAGCCCGGTCGAGACCTCTGAGCTTTATGAAATAAGGAAGTGTTCGTGCCTTTACTTGAACTACCCTGTCCGGGAGCTAAGCAATCACTCTAGGAGCTAAGCAATCACTCTAGTTGAAGCAAAGGGTTTAGGTGCCTCAAAATTCAGTATATTCAGCAACGGAAGGGAAGAAACATATTCTCTTAACCGGAACTTAGCTCAAGCCCGACTTACTTAACTTATATTCCAACCGAAGAAACCCCAACTTACTTAACTTATATTCCAACCGAGAGGGAAAGAAAGACCAGTCCGTTAACTACAGCAACGGAACTAATTGAACTAATTAAGGAAACTTCGCTCTGGCTCGGGAGGGCGAAAGATCAATAGTCGTTTGTCCCGTACTTCTTTATAGCTACTATAATCGAGCGACGAACCTGTAGCGTACGTTTTTTCTGTTAGTTTCTTCCCGGCTGCTGAGCTAACGAGATAAGTTAATGAATTCTGACAACCTATGAATGTATGGTGCGCTTCTCTTCCAATCGAGAGCGTTCGGGAAGGGTTGTATTAGTTTCATTTTACCTTCCGGTTTGAGCGCTTGACTTGAACTACCGGGAAGACCAAGGGAACTAATTGAAACCCAAAACTCGGATCCGGAATAAACCCAAGAAGTTAACTGGAAAGACTTCCTTGACCAGATCAATCAGTAGGATGAACTTAACTACTTTAACTTTCCCGCGCGCGATGGTTCTTTCGAGCCTAATAAATATCCATTAAAGTCTCCCTTCGGGAAGGGAACCTCAAGCTCCAGGAAAGCTCAAGGGAAGCTCAAATAGAACTTCTCGCTCAACTCATTCTCTTAACCCAAGGGAAGAGGTTTGAACGGACTGAACTTGCCGCGGCTTTCAACTGGACTCTTAAGAATCTTTCCATTCACTCCTCTGGTCGGGGGTTCAAGGAAGAGCTCCAACTCAATCTTTGACACCTTCAAGTACTTGTTCGCGGAAGAGGCATTTTCTCTTACCTAAGGGAATTGGAATGGTTTATTCGGTTGGAATGCTTTCTTCGGTTGGAACTGAACCTTGGAACCGGAACTCCTCCTTTCCTTAACCTAAGGGAATCTCAAGGGAAGCCGACCGATAAGCTAACTTAGGAAAGCAAGGTGAGCAGGAAAGCCAACCTAAAAGTATCCCAGGGTTCTGAAGAGACTGGAAGCGAGAGATTCTCCGGACTTCAGGCAAAATGACTTGTCGGCTTCCCTTCGCTTAATGGACCTTGGTTGGGTTAAATGTTAGAGTACTTGAATGACTTCGGTTCGGTTAGGGAAGCGAATGATAATGAGCTTAGTGGTCTGGTTCCCTTGCTTTCGGCTTTGGCTTCAAAGGTTCGGACTCTAACTTCAACTTAAAGGAGTGGCTCGGAAAGGGAATTATCCTAACAGAAGGGAAGGGTCTCACTCATAAAGAAATAGAACCTAACGGCTTGATTCGAGGTCTCGGGACTGTGCGAACCCAAGGCTCTAGGTCAGAACCATAGGGTCAAACTCATACATTATCCGGATCTCTTAACCTGATAATGAATCTTCTTAGAGGCTCAATCATCCGTGAGCTAACCAACCTTGACTGCCGGGATAAGTTAATTAATTCTACCTATTCTCTCGCGAACTGAACGACAACCTATTAATTTCTCTCTCGCGAACGAACTTCCCTCTCGGACACTGACCTATGGCTCCGTCGAGTGAAGAGTGGGAAGATAAGCGGACCAAACCTTAGCTCAGGGAAAAGAACTCTACCAAGAGGACGGGAACAAGTACTTGAACATCGGTGTCAAAGATGGAGTTGGATCAAGGGTTCCCTTCGGTTATGTCCGGAAAGCCAGGTGAGCAGGAACAGTTGGGTTACGAGTACTTGAATTCTTCCCTTCGGTTGTCTCTGGCTCGGCTCCAGTTCCCCTTTCCTTGGTAGTCTGGGTCAGATGTTCCTGTTGCGTTTCGGCTCAGTCTAAACTTCACTTACTTTTGAATTGCATAAGCAGTGAATAGCTACAATTGGTTATTCCTCATGCGGTTCGGATAGAAATTCAAGTTTAAAGTCAAAAGTCAAGTTCAGAACAGGTTAAATCAGTTCCGAAAGTGAGTTCCGGAGGATGAGGGTACATTTACTATGAACTTGAATGAGTTTCTTTCTCACTTTATTGAATGAGAGCGACAGCGACGTGAGCAAAGTAATTAAGTCTCGCTGAGTGGAGCTGGGCGGGATCTAACTTAAGCATAAGACTCGGGCTCGTTCAAGCACTATGAGCAGAGTCAGAGCTCCCTCAGTCCAATGTCTGACGGAATAGTAGGTATGAGTGATCCAATGAAATACTAACGCAATGGTATGAGTGAGAGGGGCGAGTGAGAACGACTGAAAGAATCTTTTGATTTTTTATATATTTTTGGAAAGAGGGAAAGAGTCAATGGAAAGAGTCAATGGAAATTTAAAGATTAGCAACAGTCGTCAATGCCAATTCGCAAGAGAGCTCTTCGCCGCACATCTTTCTTTCGCTCCTGCCGGCCTCATGCCCGTAGCTTCAATCGCCCATTTATTTAGTGTTTTTTCTTCCCTCTCCAACGTCAGTCGAGCTCTTTCCGTCATTATCTTAGAGCTAAATCCTCATTATCAAAGTTATCAAAGAGAAGGCTCTCTTAAATGAGAGTGCTAACTCAGCAAGAGTCTAACATGGCCCAAAGTAATGCTTCATTTTTATACTTTATCAAAAGTCACAGCCTCTAAAAAGACAATACAGAACCCTCGCTTTCTATATGAAGACACTTTCTTTCAAGACATCTTCTTTTATCAAATTCTAACCCTACCCCTTTGAAGTAGCTATGTAGCTATCTCATTTCTTGTATTATTATATAATAAGTCACTTTCGAACTTTGTTCCACCTTGCGTCTGCAAGAGTAGTTCATTCAAAAAGCACTCTCCCTCCCTATTCCTTTAATAAAGGACCTAGATGCAATTCATGTACTGTCATCGACTGGAAGGCTCAAAAGGGTCTCGTACTTGATAAAAAACCTCGACTCTTTGCTTTCTCAATTTATTTGCAATTGGGATCTGCTTTATAACTTTTTAGTAAATTGAACGCACTCCACGGAGGGGTTGAGGCGATGGGCTTTCTAACTTGATTTCCTATTTTTCTCTCTTTCTGGGTTTAGGCTCTTTCGTACTTTACTTTTGCCTATGGATAACGTACTTGAGTTCAAGGGGTTTAATTACTTTCTTTCGTAGGCATGCGCTCCTAACGCTGCTTCCTGATAAAGATCATAACCATAATTCAAGTTCTCTTTATAGCATTGCTATAGTCTTTGTTTAGATCTGTCTTGCCTTGTTTTTATTAGTGTTTTTATTATAGTCTCCATCGCGTGAGTGGTTGAGTTTCATTCAATCTCTTCGTTGAATTAAGAGCGTCGGATAGCATATAAGCTCCTTCCCTCTCTTTCACTTGGATAGGAAATGGGTAGTCAATAATGATCTTAATCTTAGTTTCTGAGTTCTATATAAAATAGATTAATTTGAATCTTAATCTGCCTTTTCCTCAAAAATGGAATTCAAGTTATGATCGATAAAGCTCCTATAAGAGAGCTTAGCATATAGTGGACATTTTGCGCTTTTACCCTAAATTGAATTTTGCCTAATGAATTCAAGCTCTTTAGTAGACTTTGAGTTCAATTGAGAATAAAAATAAGAGTAGAGTTAGCATTATGCTTAATACATGCGTCTCCCATTAGATATTTTTAAACACAAGAGGCTACTCGGGAAATTATAATTCTTTGAGGGGAAGAGAATTGATAATGTCATTAGTTAGAAGTTCAGATGATGCTCGACTGAAAGGAGAGGGACAGCGATAAAATCAAGTTAAGGGCTGATCTAAACAAAAGTAGTTTGGAATAGAGCCATTCACTAGATTATAAGTAGCGGAGGAACTAAACTAGTCTAACTCAGTCTCCACTGAAAGGGTTGAGTTCATGGAAGGAGGTAAATGGCCCAAAAGGCCATGCTAGACTAATCCGACGCCTTTCACTACTCTTGGTGGGCTCGAGCGTCTGGGAGTTATAGTATGCATTCCTTTTCTGGGCAGAAGCGAATGATAATGACGCACTAGACTGAAAGCATAGTTTTTGCGAATGATTCAATTATCCCTCTTTTCGCTCGACTGACTATGTCAAGTTTATTCATAGCTCTTGGTTTGGCCCGTCGGAAAGTAGGAGCTCACTTTTTTTTCAAATGTGCTCTGTAGCTCAGTTGTGGGCAAGAGCTAGGACATGGATTATTTCTATCTTACATGGATTATTTCTATCTTCAAATTAGGGGGGACTAGTTCAAACTCATATCTTAATTGTATCTAAGCAATTCTTTTATTACATTAATAACTTCCCCTCAGTCTGGGTCTACTAGCTACAGTCGTCAATGGTGTACCAGTTACTCATTCCTGACGGTCGATCCCATATACAGTCTAACATTCAAAACTACTACTGATCTGCAGCAAGAGCAAGAGGTAGTAAATGCATTGAGTCTTTCCATTTACTCTTTCCCATAGTCGGACCTAGGAGAAGCGCACTTATTACATTCTAAATTAGGTGAACCGCATTTTCATTCTTATCATTCTATCGTTTCAAATGTGCCCTCTCGCTATAGTCTTGCTCGAGCCCTTAACAGGCCCTTGAGCGCTTCTTCCCCAAAAGAATTTGAATTCTAATCTGGACCATTCCACTTTTAAACTTTCTGTTCTTTCCCCAAAGAGTAAGTGGTACACCATTGACGACCTGAGGGAAAGAATCCATCTTTATTGCTATCATAATCTTTATTGCTCTCATCTAATGTCTTTAGCGAGAGGGCCCACTATAAGGGCGGATCAAAAGTACTTTCTTTTCCCATTCACCACTGATGAAATCGCCTGAGAGGCTCGACTTTCAATCCGAGAGAAGAAAGTGATCATTTCTATGGAGCCGAGATAATGAAGAAGGAGCTCCTTGGGTATAAAAGAGCTCGACCATCAATGGGGGAGAGGCGAGTGAGCACTATAAAAGAAAGAGAATTAGGGAAAGTGTGATTTGATAATTCAGGGAGTCTAATCTAATTTGAGAGAGTCTTTTGCTGGGCCCTTCCAAAGGGGTGAGCACTCTAAAATCAAAGCTTAGGGAAGGTTAGCTAAAATCTCATTTCTGTGCGAGTGAGCAAAGATTATGAGCGCTGCTATGAAAAACTACGAACACTTTTTATCATTCGCCCCTCTCCAAGCACTTAACATTCTTCCAGCAAGTCGTAATAAAGCCATTCACTCTACAGCAAGAGGTCTAACATGGTACACCATTGAGTCTTTCCTTATCAGTCTCACCTATCAGGGTCCTCCCTCTCCCGATCCCTCAACGCAAGAGTCTACAATGGTACACCATTGACTCTTTGGCCCTCCGAAGGAGTAGTGAATTGCTATTCAAAACGTAGAAAGATCTGCTAGGAGCATAAAGAAAATATATGCTCATAATTTCTGACTTATGTAATTACGAAGACTCCTCCTCTCTCCTTATCAGTCGAGCCTATCCTTACCCTATGGATCTTCTTTCCCTCAGCAAGAGTAATTCATTGCTTTGGATAAAACCATGAACTCAACCCTTTCAGTCGAGCACTGACCGTCCCTTACTTACTTCTCGAAGGAGGAGCGGTTCAAGATTCCACTAAAACTTGTATAAGTTGGAAGCCCAGGTTGCTTAGTGAGGTCTGTCGCTCGCTCTTGCTATGATTGTGACCCATAAAGCAAAGATTCGTTTTTCGGATGTATTAACTTGTTTTCATCAATAATCTTAGGGAGTCCATAATCTGTGTTTCTTTATCTCTTTCATGGTGAGGAGCTAGCTCAAATTTAGTTGACTGTCTTTGATTCTTTACTCCACTTTGATTTCCTCTTTCCTAAGTCAAGTTGTATGAAAGAGCCCGCTAAGGGAAGACTATAAAGAAGGATAGGAAGAAGACCGTAATTAAGGGAGATAGAGGGGCTGATCAAAACTTTCGGAAGAAAAATGCGTTGTGACCTCGGAACATATGTTATGAATCTATTTCGTAGGATCTTCCGTGAGTTCATTCCGACGATCTTTCGTAGTTTCGGATTCTCAGCAATGTAATTTCGCTAAGGTCGGCTCAACCTTAAGATTGACTTTCTAAGTCAAGTCTTTCCTTAAGAACTGGTCGATCTCCGTTATGCGATGCGCCCATACCTGGTAAGTAGACTGGCTATAGTTTCGGAGGGAGGGGCCCCATCTACGTGACTTATTCCATTGGGGATGTCCCCTCGGTTTTTTCTCCTCTTTCTTCTTTTATTCAATGTAATTGCGTCATTCACTCTTCTGCTACGCTATTTCACTTCTGCTACTCCTTCGAATGTATTCGATTGTGACTATGTTTTGAATTGCCATTCACTACATACTATAATCAGCGTAGTTACCGATCGTAATACTAGTTAATTTGCTGCAGATCTTTCGTAGTGTGGAGTAGTTAATAATCACTATTGCCATTCACTACTCTATATGCAGGGCATCACTTTTTTCTCGTACTTGCGTCTTTTCTTTCTATCATGCGCACTCGTAGAACCGAACTCAATCCATAGCTAGCCGACTGGTTCACAGCACTCTTTTCGAGTTCCATAACCTCTAGTCTGTGTGTGCTTTCCTCGATGCCGGGCCGGGATTCGGTTGCAAAAGCCTCTGTCTGGCCTTTTTCTTAAAGCTAAATGCGCTCATACCTCATGGCATCTTAATGAGTTGAGCTAATGCGCGCTCATTAACTCAATCCAGGAACTCATCGAACTCAGTTATCAAATAAATGAACGAAATCGAAGGTCAAAGTCACTCCCCTTTTTACTTCAACCTTGGTACCGTACCGTCTGAATTGATGACTGACGTCTTATCTAATTTAAGGTTAGCCGCCTCCCACTAATAGAAGGAGAAGCTTTGTTCAGTCGTACTCCCTTCGAGATGCTCCCTACTCCTTTCTTTCCATCCATGGCAAAGCCTACCCTTATCAATGAACTCTTTGATGACCGACTGGGGCGAGTCTTGAACCTTGAGAGCTCGAGCGTAAGGTCC
>JBBPFQ010000077.1:1669624-1680105 GCA_037974815.1 Kaempferia elegans
AATGACTTACTAAAGAAAGACAAACTGGAAGGCAAGCTACTCGACCAAGGGAAGAAGATGCTAAGGGATCTGAAGTTAAGATGCTATTAAATAGGGAAAGGGGGTAACCATACCAAACCAGATAGGGAGAGGAGCGAAACGGAAAGGAGCTATTCTGAAACAAGGTTCGATGAGTCCGGGACTGGTAGAGGAAAGAACTAGCGAGACTAAGCGGATCGAAGCGAATAAAACAAAGCTAGCTCGGCTAAGACAGAGAGGAGGTAACCAGCTTTTGAAGCACCGAATAGGGATAGGTACTTGGGTACTAAAGAGATTTCACCTTTAGCAGAGATCAGGGATTCCCAATAAGCGGATAGTTCAGTTCGAAGGGAGTAACTGCTTGCTTAAGCGATCAGCTCACCATCTATAGAAGTCAGGAGAATGGCTAATAGCTGCTCTGCTGCTGCTAGGGCTGTCGGTAAAGTGGTCGAGTCTCTATCAGTGTACCCCCGTAGTCTCCCGAAAGTGCACTAAAAGGGCGGGCTGGGACGGACATCGATCTTCGCTTCTACAAGGCCTGGTCAACTCTAAAATCCCTTTTATCTGCGGGGTGCATCAAGCAGCAAGTTGATGACCTATT
Source organism: Kaempferia elegans (assembly GCA_037974815.1). Lineage (NCBI taxonomy): Eukaryota > Viridiplantae > Streptophyta > Magnoliopsida > Zingiberales > Zingiberaceae > Kaempferia > Kaempferia elegans. The sequence continues at coordinate 1,670,244 of JBBPFQ010000077.1, forward strand.
TGAACAAGTTAATTATACCTGCTTTTGATGAGCTTCCTGAGGAACTAAAGCTTAAAGCACTTGAATAAATTTCACCTTGCACTCTGCCACAGGATTCACGCCATATTCTTCCTTCCATTGTTCAGCTGTTAAAGAATTACATGCCTCGGAAGAGGGAAGAGATTGACTTTACTTATGTTGAGTGCTTGTTATATGCATTTCACCATTTAGCTCATAAGGCTCAAAATGCCACAAATAGTCTATGCGGTTACAAGATAGTGACTGGCCAGCCATCAGATAGGCTTGGGGAGGACTTCTCAGAGTTGTACAAGGATTTCACAGAGAGGTTGAGCAATGTAGAGGAGTTAACTAGGAGGGCTACCATGAAATAAATTCACTCAGGGAAAGGCTGAGACGATAGGCTTTGATTCATCGGTTTTAGGCCTTAGACGAGAGGGCTATAGGCCACTTTCTCTCATAAAGAAATGCACCACTTCTACAGACTGGACTAACAGATGTAATCTCATAGGAAATTTAGCCTTCTCCAACATAGACCATTTCTAATGATAGCAGAATCATTCAAGGCTAAGGCATTGGGCCAAGCAGCAAGAATAAGAACATAGGGCTATGGTGCTATACCCGGAAGAAAGCTCGTACGTAGACCAAATTGACATAAGCTCAGGAAAGGAAAGCAATTCGCCAAGCTAATTGAAGAAGTTTTGAGAGTACTTACATTTCAGGTTTATCATGGATGAACGGACATAGGTACTGGACGGATTGGCCCACTTAGAATATAAAGAAGAGGAAGACAAAGGAATGTATCAGTCTCTTAAGCGAGAAAATGGAAGTTCAAGAGTCAGTCACTCGCTTATTTATATATTCTATTTTATACTTTGAACTCTTTCATATAATATTATCCCGCTTTCTCCAATGGCACCCACTGCGTATACTCTTGCTTCAGTGGAAGACTCACTCGCTCGTGTAGGTCTTACCTTTCGCTTGGTTAGGCCAGCTAATTCAATTGATCTGGTACCAAGGTGCGAAGCCTTTAAAAGCCCAAACAAGCTTTCTTCGTTCGTACCTTTTAGCCTCTGTTACCGAAGTGGAAGGATCCGTTGGTAGTTTTCTAGGTATACCCGGATTCGGCCATGGAACTAGTAATTCCCTTGCGATCTTGTCTTCCTACTATAGAAAGAAGGATCCGTGCGCTGATCCTACTTTCTGACTCGCGGAAACACTTCCCTACTATTCGGCCCCGCATAATTATTTGACTCATGGCGCTTCTTAGCCAAATAAGTACGTTTTCACTTCCTAGCAAAACTAGATACATAAGGAACCATGCAGTTCGATCTTCTTTTCTTTTTTTAAATAATTTCTTCATAACAAAATCTAGCAACAAGCTAAGTCAGTCACTTGCGCCTATAAAAAAAGTCAAGTGTCGTTGCTGCGAATCCTGTTGTTTAAGGTCCCAGTCTCAAATCGGATCTCAAAAGTCTGTTATATAAATATAAAGAGATCAGTATTGACTAACTCTTGTATACCATTCCAAATTCAATGAAAGCAAAACGCAGCCTAATATGAGACGTCGTTATCACTCGTTCCTCTCCCTCTCCTGAGTAGTCGAGCTATTATACATACCCTCAGAAAATTCCTTATGGTGCGCGCTGCACTTCTATATTTAGATACTTTCTTTCATCACAAACTTTTTGATGAATATACTGAACATCATCACATCCGTGTGCTAAAACAGTCATTTTGACCCTCTCCCTTTAGGTCGATCCCAGCAACTTATAGTAGTCAAGTTCATGGCTATAGTTATTCAAAACTACGGATATGAAAGATCGTATATATCAGTCGTGAATGGTAATGTATATAAGAGGCAGAGAAGTCGTAAATTGCTACGCAATTTATACAAATATTCTCTAGCGGATTCAAAAAACAATCTTATATGGGAAAGAAAAGGATCTACCAACAAAAATATATGATATTTAGGCCCCTGAAGCACCAGGTCGAATACTAAATAGCAGGTGTACCATTCCTAACTAGAAAACGATCCCGTCGTTACACTCGGCCCTTACCAGTCGCCCCTTGCATTCCTGTTAGCTTTCCATGAGTTCTTTCCGATAGGTTCTTCTCTTTCGTCCGCTCCATTTAAGGAATTCCCGGTTGCATGCTTTAGGAGGGACTCATAAGGTGACCTGCTAATACGTATTTCCGCACCGAAAGTGAAGAGTGCTTCCGCCGATAAGGAGATTGCTTTGGCTGGCGTGGCGCTTCTTTCTGTTGTTCTTTCGCGGGACAACAAGAGACTACTTAGAATGTTAAGATGTCGCGCTCAGAGTAGAGCCATACTCATTTTGACGTCAATAGTGGAAGGCATAAGGCATGCACCAATTCATTCTATCACCAAGAGCTTCTATTCCGACACAAGAAGAGGGGCGAGTGAAACGACGCGCTCATGAGCTTACATAATCCCTTTCCAAGCTAAACCCTATCTTCTATCTCTCTGGAATCCATTCCTATGACCTGGCTTTCTTTGAGTACTAATCCGGGAAGAGGTTTGCACGGCTCCAAGAAGATCAAACCAATCTCGACACGTCCGCACTCTGGCACCAGAGCTTGACCCTTCCCTCCACTCCTGCGCCTCTTCCTTTGCTTCTGGCCTTCCCAAAGATATGATGAATATGAATGTAGCATCGCCTCACCTGTCAGTTCCATCGACTCACTACGCATCTAACCCTACTGTAGGTGTGATCCTGCTGTAGTCACCGTCGTTCTCATCCCACTTTCTTCCTGTCCACTCATCTTTCTATGAACTAATGACTTCAAAACAACGATGTTGAGTGGATCGGCCGGCTTCTTCCAGCAGTTGAATTGAGTGAAGGGGGATGGGCTTGTCATCGTCCACAGAGTCGTTCCTCGCGCCCAAAGACACTAGAGGGGAATGATCCCTGAAGAAGCCAGAAAAGCCAGTCAAGAGGTTCGGGGTTAGGAAAGAGAGAAGAGGCTATAGATGATTCTTTTCCCTGACTACTCTTTCCTTCTTGGCTAAGAAGTTATAGAGCCAAAATACAAATAAGAGAAAGGACGGCCATCACTAGACAGACTGGTCAGGCAGAAATTAGGAAAGGAGATTTGGGCAATTGGGGCATTTTCCCGAACGTCCGATATCCTTGACCCCCGTTCGGCTTTGCTCCTGACTCGTCATTATTTGTAATTAATCTCATTCACTCTCGAATAGAGCCCTTCATGAGAGAAGAACTCATAGAGTGCAAGGACTGATGGAAAGCAAGGAACGAGCGATAGCGACGTAGAGAGCTTGACTTGATTGCCAAAAAGGCACGATGTGCGGATAACCTGACTTGAGAGCAGAGACTCCGTAGCTTACGCGAGAGCAGAGACGATAGCCGAGGCCCGGAAAAGAGTGATTGTTGAAGCACCGTGAAAGCTGCTTACCAGATGAGTGTGCCACATTCCTATAAGCACTCCGGACCTCGAACTCCCGTAGGTCGGGGGTCTCAGGCCTAGCTCCCGGACTGGAATGCAACTGGATTCATAATCCCGATCGAAAAAGCACAGAATGTGGTACGGAGAGTGATCTGAAATAAAGGAAAGAGGAACGGAGTTCCACAAAGAAAGGAAGGCAAGGGGAATAGACCAAGCCGCAAACGAATCAGCGTAAGGAGCCCGGAGCAGAAGGCGAGAGGGACAGCCCCGTCGAAGCCCTTTACGTGGAGGCCGAAGGCCCCAAAGCGCCTAGGTCCTCACGCCCCGGAACCATCGAACGAAATTGCCCGATCGATCGATTCTTATATAACTCGACCATCGACCATCATCGGCACGGTCGAGGCGAGCCGCCCTTGCCCTTAACGTAACCTTAACGTAACTACCTCTGTCCGCAAGATAGAATATGAAGCGTATAATAGAAGTTTCAAGATTCTCTTTTCCTTTTCGTCATGGGCGGGGTATTAAGATTATTGGGCAATTCTAAAAGAGCATACCGAGTCGGTAAGACATAAGCATCACCGGCTCCTTCATGGCAACCAGTCTTTTCCGCAAGCCTTACCACTCTCGCTTTGATTTACCTGATCGAGATGTATGGGAAGCATTTCCGGGGCCATTGCGACTATATTAAGAGCTTGGCTTATTAAATGGTAATTGCTAATTCAACCGTCATTACGGGTAAAGCCCTGGATCAGTCCTTGTCGAAGGATAATTGGATCGAACGAAGGGCAGTTTACGAGAGGATTGAAGCGGTGTGAAGCCGATACGTACGAGCAAGGCTTTATCAAGAGTGTGAAGGCTACATTCCATTCCAATGCGATTGTGGCAGTTCCGTCGTTTGAAGAGTGTGATAAGGGACCCCTTTTCTAAGATCGGAATTGTGATGAGAGAAGTCTGGGATAGTCCGTCGGGTCAGGCTGGACTACCTGATCCCCAATCACTAGCGCGTAAGGTTCCGAATCCCATCACTGCCCACCGGAATCGTAGTCAGGAATGCCGACCTTTCAAGGAGTATGGTGCTCCACTCGCCCATGAATGGTAGTAATAGAGCACCCGATTCCACGTAAGTCGGAGGCGGGTGCGAATCACTCTTCATTAGCAAATAAGGGTGCCGAAGGGACGTCCGGCCAGCTCTGTCTTGAACCTCTAAGCAAGATAAGAGTGAAGCGGTGCGGAGCGACTCAAATGAGAGCGCTAACCCTAACTGAACGAAAGCCAACGAAGATGCAGTTAACTAAACGTCACCGCTCCTTTAGTTGCCCCTGGGTTTAGTGGACGGGATTAAGTGAGGGAGCGGTATACGATGGGAAGGATCAGATTAGGCCTCGAATGAGGAATGTGTGTGCCTGTAGAATAGAAGAAAGCAACAATTCTCAGTTGATTCAAAGGAAGACAGGAGAAATGGCGAGATTTTGGCCTCTTCAGGCGGCATCTTCAACTGTCTGGGCTGCACCTTCTTGCTTTGGTGATCTTTTACCCTTTTAGTAAGGATTCAGCGGTCTACCTCTACCAAGCCAAAGCTCGGTGGGAAGTAGACTCTTCATGTATAAAGAACGACTCAAATGTTTATTTAGCCGATGCTGCCACCTTGCAAGCTGACGAAAGCCAGCACCACCTAATCTCATCAAGAGTGGAAAACAGAGATGAGGATCTTTTTGACGTTGCCAGCCCGAAAGGATGATGAGAATTAAAAAGGTCTCGAATAGAGATAGGACTGAAATCCACACTCATCTTCACGTCGCTTCTACGCTCCTTACCAGTCGCCCCTTCATTTATTAGCAAACTCGGCAGCCCCGCTAGATGATACTAGATCTTTCTGATAATCTATCTGTACACCAACGAGAGTCTTTTCGTATATTGCGGCAACGCGGGAATCAGACAACGTCATCGCCGAGAACCGCATAATCACGAAATACCCTCTGTGGGTACACTTGTTCTGCGCACCACCATCTCACTATGTGGTGAGACAGCGCAAAGAGAGGCCAAGAGGTGTAATAAAAGAGAGGCCGCTACGAAATTAATCCAAGATCCCCCTTTATTTACACGTCGCTATCGCTCGTTCCTTAAATACATTCCTCTTTAATGCAGCAACTACTGCACCCCGTCGTTACTCTCGGGCCTCACCAACAGCTATTATCTCATAAAGAACATGAATCGGCCAGGCCACCTAGGCAGACAGAAAGTCAAATGAGTAGCAATGCTGCTTGCCTACTAAGCGGTCCAGAGGTTTTGTCTGATTAAAGGTCCCATCAGTAGGGATCCGCCTCCGCATAAGCCACTGATGAAGTGGCCACGTCACTATCGTTCGTCCCTTTGGTTCACATAGTGACCCATGGCAAATATACGTCTCTTACCTCCTCCGACAATCGACTGACCCAGTAGGCCGGTCGCAGGAACCACGCCATCTAGTTTAAGCGGTTTATCAAGGTAAGGATCTATACGATCACAAAACCAAGAGAAAGATGACTCGCTCAGGCTTTTCTTTCCTTCACGGTCAAACGCGTACCTGATGGCAGGACGCCACAGAGCACCCTGACACGCAGACGATCGGCTAAGTAGTCGGTTACCAACGACTAAATATCCGAAAGCCTGGATTTCACTACAAGTAAAGAGGCTTTTGTTTTTTGTATTAACATTTATAGAGTTCTTAAGGAGTTCTTGAAACTTCGAAACTCAAACCCCAACCTAGAAAAGGATGCCACAATGTTAGAAATTCTCAACTTAACACGCCCCCTTACTTCGCGACCTCCCACTACTGAATCTACCGAAATGACTGGGCAGATCTAATGTATTCCAGCATTAAACCAGCTCATGATCCTTAGAAGCAAGAACAGCAACAGGAAGAGAATCTACTCTAAAAGCAACTGGATCTAATCATCTCTAGCTGTCCAAAGAGTCCTACTTATAGCTGTCCGAGCTTCCTTCGTGATTGGAACATTCGATCGCATTCCGCCTCAAGCTAAACTAGCTATCCACGACCTCAGACCTTGCAAGAGCAGTTCATGGGACCGGACGTTGGCTATATTACAATTCACTTGAATTTGAAAAGAGCGAACCATAGTTGAACAGAAATGCTTTCCGAGACGACTCATTCAATATCTTATGAAGACTAAAAGAAGCGCCCTCTCTCTCTATATTGGTCCAAAGCTCTCATGTCAGGAAGGAATTGAAAGGACTTAAAGGGCGGCACCAGCAACTACTTATATATTGAATTTGTGCAGAGAAAGTGAAACCGTTCAACTCAAACCGTTGAGTTCACTCTTTCCTAGAACAACTTACGTGGAATCTCTTTCAACAGGAGCTACTCCTTCTTCAGCGTATCCAGCTTCTCTCCCCGCTTAAGAGCCACGTCGCTATCGCTCGTCCCTTTCCAGTGGTGCCGAACCCTTTCTGACATGGCATTTCACCTTCCAACGTGGAATATATGAATGACATTACCTACCGCTACGTGGGTGTTTTATCTGAATGGTCTTGCACCTATCACTCTTTTAGTCGCATATTATAAGAAGATAGCGTGAGGTACTTAATAATCCCTTTCATAAGCAGCCGGGAATTCTAATATGTATTCGTTCGCTCCGGTAGAGTCGTACGCTGGTGCCCTAACCGTTCAAAAGCAGCCCTATAACGTTAGAGTCAAGGTTCCGGAGAGTGATTTAACTGAGAAAGAGTGTTAATATGGCGTCATTATCATTCGCAGTCGTGAATGGCGAAATAGAATACCTAGTCTAACATGTCCTTTGGGGCAGACTAGTTATATTTCGGGGCCCTCCTTTGATTCAAAAAATAAACTACGAAAGACTACTCTTTTTAGCCTTACGTCTACAATCGACCTAGCGGTCGCTGCCTCCTTGTAGTCGGCCCTCACTTCTTTCTTTTGGCGAGATTATCATATATAAGGAAAGGTCAGTCCAAGCTGCACTATCTTAAAATCTCAACTTTGATCTCTAATCCATGAAAGGGGATGTCGGTACCATTCAAATAATCCCTGGAGTTGGCTTGACTTTAGGTACGAGCATCGCGACGTGAAACCTCAGTTCAGCCGGGTTTCTTTCACTCACGGGTAGAGTAGAACTTATAACAGGTATTCCCCTCTCTAATAATGAGCTTTATGGCTCACTAGATTAGACGGACACAGAGTAAGGAATGAAAGAAGAAAAGGGAGAAGTCAGGCATGTAGAAGAGAACGCTACTCCAACAGGCTCATGGGAAGCAGAATAGGGAGACAGCGATTCTCCACCTCACCTGGTAGGGAGACTTGACTTATCCTACGTCTTCTACTGCTTAGCCATGGGCTCACACCAAGACTGATACAAGGGCAGCAAAGGATTACCTTAGTACTCCAACTCGCTCAAAAGCATAATGAAAAAGTAAGGCAAGCAGCACTGACGACTGAATGAACACAATTCCTCTTCAAATGCCCTCTCCCGTATGTTATATAATAAGTCCCGACCGATCCCTACGCTAGACTAGTGGCCCGACCGATCCCTACGCTAGACTAGTGGAATTATAGGTAGCTAGACGAGTTTCATCTGTTCTTTCCTTTGTTCGCAGTCCTGGGCCGAATGTTAGCTCGGAAGGGCCTGGACTTGAATCTCTATGGTTTGGTTTCCTCGAGGGGGAGGAGGGAAGAGCTAAAGAAAGGAACGAGCGATAGCGACGTGAAAAGAATTACGCTGAGTGCTGCAGCTACAGGAGGGGAATTTCCCTCATTGAATCTTTATCATCAAGGGTTCGGTTTAGGGCATGATGCCATTCTACTAAAACACTAAGGAAGGGTTTTCATCCTGTCCCTATCCTATCCCCTCTTATCAAGAGTTTGAGCTGCCCTATCACTAGTTGTATTAGTAAGAGTGGTGAATTCCTGTTGAAATGAGTTCACTGGTAAAAAGCGCTTGTCTCTTTATCTTTCTTTATATGAAGATTACTACTATACTATATAAAGCTGATTCAATACCTATGGGAGTTCATGGAAAGACTTTAGTTCTAGGAAAACAGACTGATTTTATTGGAATTAACTCAGCTGCCTTTTCTCTGAATGGCATTTGAATGCCGGGTCGATTGCTCATTTGCTTCCTTGTTCGTGAGATTCTATTAGCTAAGGTGGTTTCGTTTTGGATAGGAGACTTTTCCTTCCTCATCTGTATCGTTTCCCACATCTATCTTGTTCTATTTCCTCCGGCTTTGAAGTTGAAGCTTAGAGTATCTTGTTCTATTTCCTCCGGCTTTGAAGCTTAGAGTTTGCCTCAGCTAGTCTGACGCGCCCTTACTTCAATAAAGGGTCTACGATCAGGTGAAGGGACCTATACCCCGTCGTTACCTCGGGCCTCTGCCTATGAGCTAGCTTAAAGAGCACTTCTAAGCGCCTGACTAAATGAAAGATAAATACCCTACGGTAGATCGATACTGATTCCAGGAATGGACAGACAACATCAGACTATTGTGACAGGACCTACTGCGATAGTTTCCAGTACAACTAAGCGAGAAGATCTAGTTTCAACCTCGTATTGGACAAAGAAGGAGAGATTCGCGGATGAGCGTTTACCTTTTTCCACCGTTTCAAGATTCCCGATGAGAACTATTTGAAAGGCTTTATACAGATAGCTTGAACAGGACCAGGACCCTTTCCCCTTACCAAAAGACCCATTATGAGAGTAGCTTAGACCGTTTGCGACAGAGAGCTGCTAACTAAGCTAATGGCTTTTTATTGCTCCCCCTATAGAAGTTGGCCTTTTGACTCAAGTCGCCCGTATAGCGTATACAGAGAAATGCCCGTAGAGAACGATTCAATCAAGAGAGAGCGATTCACTCAACACAGCTAGAGGACGAGAGATGAGCGTTACCATCAGACAGAAGACCGATGAGCGTTACCAGAAGGAAAGAAGAGCGGGAAATAGCATATTAAGATCAATAAAGAATTGTACTAAGCACTTGCTCTCCCCTTAAAAAAGAAGGATTCCTCCCTGTATAGTATATGAAAGGGACAACCAGAACTACAAGTGCTAGCTACTATGCACTCCGGCTTTCGTCTGCTTCAGGCCTCTAACATGGCTAATGAACTTCAACTCTTCTGTGAGGTCGCGAAAAGGGAATGAAAGCACGAAGCCTAACCTTTTCCTTTACATGGGCGTCATCGGCTCCAGTTAGTCAACTAGTTTCATCATCTATGAAAGAGAAGCTCACACAGAGTATAGTAAGAAGCTCCGTCTATAACTAACTATAAGAAGTTATGAATTGAGGTCAAGAGCTGTGTGCTATGGAAGGGTAAGGTGGGCGAGATCAGAACGAAAGCGCAACCCGACCGATGTGCCCTCCCTCATGGAAAGCCCTCGTGAACAACTCAACCATGAGGCAGCTCGCTGACACATATCCCTGCCGCTCG
>JBBPFQ010000077.1:1797700-1826447 GCA_037974815.1 Kaempferia elegans
CATCAGAAAGATGATTGACTTCTCTTCAATCCGGAGCAGCATAAGGAAAAGAGCCTTAGAACTGGAAAGGGGACGAGTTGAAAAATCAAAGGCTACAGCTTTCAAGCTAGTGAAGACGCGCTAAAGCGGTAAGGCTACGCAAAGAACGTCGAACTCTGCGAAAAATGAAAAAACCATTTTCTTTCTCAACCGCAACGTCACCAGACTCGGTTTGTTTTGATGGGCCCAGACTCGGTGAACTGTCCCCAACTATCCCACTGATGGTCTCGCATGCCTAAGCACGCCCTCTTCTTTTCTCCTGACCCGGTAAAGATCATCAAGCGGGAGAAGTCAGCGGGAAGTAGGCTCAAGTAGCTTCAGCCTAATGGTCTACGTCCGAGTTAGTGATCAAGCAACTTCACGGGGCCTATGTCGTAAAATGGCAGACACAGGTCCCATATCACGAAAAGGTCCAAGCTGGAGAGGAATGAAAGTCAAGATGTTTTCTATAGAATAGATGAATTGCTTAGCGCCCTTGCACACTTTTTGAATAAGATTCTTGGTGCTTGGTCTCATTGGCTTTGTTCTGCTAAAGATGCTTCTATATACTCCTACTTCTTTACTATGCAAGATAAGATTAGATGCCTGCTAAGAGGAGAGGGAGAACCTACTGAGTCGAAAGAGCCGCTACCATCACTTTCCTAATCAAAAGGATTAGCTAGCAATTCAACGAATCTAAGGGAGCTTCCCTACTAATTAGAACTCTTCCTTACGTCTTGTGCCTATAATTGAGCTTATAAATCATCAATGATCAATGATAATATTGAAGAATCTAAACTATAGTGCTTACCTCATCATCCTTGAATAAACCTAAGATCAAAAGAATGAGTAAATGGGAAGATGAGAATCTCTTGGACCATGTATGCAGAGGGGAGTTTCGTATCCTTATCCCAGTCAGTGGAAGAGTGGAGTCTGATGCCTGTCAGAATAGCACATTTCTTTCTTAATTGAGAGGGTCGCCCCCAATAGGGAGAGCCGGGTGGGGGTTTCAGTCAATGGTACGGTACGTACTGAGTTCTCTTTCTTGTCAGAGCTCTTGCAATAAGATGTTGACTTATCTTCATTGAGTTCTATGAGATGTCTCTATTCGTTCTTACTTGCTATGGTCGGCGAACTAGCGCACGACATCGGCATGGATAGAGCAGAGGGGGAGTAGTAATCAAAGCATAGCCTCAGTCGCCTACATTTTCTAAGGCCAGAGAGTCTTATCGATATCTAAAGTGTTAGCAGTGAGAAAGCCAACTCCAAATCTCACTTTGTGAGAGGGTTCGCAATAAGGTAGGGCAATGGATTGAGTCCCATAGCGCTGATAGGGTCGGGGGGCGGGAAGTCTCTTTTCCTCTGGAGGCGGGCCCTCCGCTTTAGATTCTGCTAGGTCTTCCCATAAGCACTAAGTACTTGCTTGTTATAATAATACAGAAATTGGAGAGACTTAATAAGAGAATGTACGCGTCAATCGTCAATGTCTTTATTCTTCTCTTTCTCTTCCCCAGCGTATCGGGGGTCAAGCCCTCGTCCTCTCAATCCTCAGTCTCAGGTTACCTCTTCTTTCTATTCTAGTCCTAAGCCCATCCTAACTAAGCTCTTCCATTTTGGAAAAGAACCTCTCAGCTAAGGATCAGACCAGAGGCGCGAAAACAGAGCTTTGTGTCACTCCGTTCACTCCTTACTTTCATTTTGATTATTGCTTTGTCTCGAACTCATGCCGCTCTCTGCAAAGTGGGCTAGGAACAATGTCGATTCAGAACTTTCTTCGCCAAGGTCATGGCCCGCCCTTTCGCCGCTTGACCCAGGAAAGAAAAGAAGCTTTGCAGCACTTGGCTTAAATAAAGTGAATCGTTTGCGAGAAGGAAATCGCACTTATCCTTTCTTGCATCTGGCACGAGATGAAAAAGAGAGAGCAGCCGTATCCTTCGTAATAGAAAGAGAACCCCTATTGATTGGATGTCTGTTGCTCTTATTGGTCTTCTAGCTGTAGCACTTCTGTCTGAGGATGGTTGAGCGGTTGCCGTCTGCTGTCTTCCGAGCGTATGTTAACATTGATTACTTTGGTGCGATGCGAGGGTTAGCAGCCATGTATTGCCTCTCGATGGACTTTTCGCTTCGGTCTGACCGGTGCTCTCACTGCTTCATTCATGCTTCCATTATCTTATCTCATCTCAAGACCTTGGTCAATCTTGTTGAAAGTAAGCAGTCATTCCTGACATTCCAGTCAGTGATATCGGATAGACATAGCAAGCAGTCGTTAGGGGAAGGGAAGGAAGCATAGCAAGCCTCCGTTAGGGGAAGAATCCTGTGGGCTCAAGCGAAGGAAAGGGTAGTGGGCACGCTAAGAAATGAGAGGAATTCCCCTTGGGCTCGAGCGCATAGCAGGAACTTTCTCTATCTTCTCTATCCCTAAAAGCCCGGACAGACCTTCTCTTGAAGTGCAGGGCTAATTTCATTGCTAGTGGAGTGGGCCGAGTTTGAATTCAAGTCTTCCACTGTACTGGATCCATTGTAGGCCCTCGGCCTCAAATCGTTCATGGACTCTTTGCCTAGAACTATAGGGATCAGTAGTAGTAGTCGGGCTTTCAGTGAATCTTCTTTTCTTTTACTTGACTTTTCTTACTTGACGGGCCTCTTTATCCCACTGATAGGGAGTACTGGAATGAGAGGTGACTCATGCAGATAAAAAAGAGATGATGGGGAGACCCTCACAAGAAGCGGTCTCCCGGATTTGAGTTGGAGCAAGCAGATCCTCATCCCCCTTTGCCTTCCAATTTCTCACTTTCGCCCGGCTCGACTTCTAGTCTTCCTTGGCTTCTAATCTTCTTAGTTACTTCATTGCGCTCCTTTCTTTAAGTAGCCCGCTCAATAATCAATCATTGCCCTAGTACAGCACCTCCACCGCATGAGCGCTTCCACACATACTTGCACTCGTGCCTTTGTCGGGACTACCAATAGAAAAGTTGACAACATCTAGCAGATAGACAGAAAGAAGGATCAGAATGGCACTTTCTGGGCACTCATTCTATGAGAAAGAAAGAAAGACAAATAAATGGACTTCTTAGGCACGCTTATCACTGTTATATATAAATAACAATATCCAATCTCTCTCACTTCAATCTCAGACAGTCTCGTCTGCTCCTTATGAGTTCTCCGCCAGGCTAGGTCCATCGTTGCATGGGTTCGCTTCGGCTCCTACTGGAACGAAGTGAATCGGCTCCTTTCACTGAGTTGAACTCGTCGCTCTATCGTTCGTTCCTCCCTTCGGTCGCCTTAATCTTTAAGAGAGAAAAGAGAGCTTCAATAAGTGTGATAGTGCTAGTCACTGAACCTCTAGTTCTTGTAGTGAGCCCCAACCTTTGCTTTTATAGTGGACCTCTCATACACAAAGAGGGGTAGGCCGCTCCCAAAGAGATCTTATACGTGCACCGAAGAGTCTTCAATCTTTCATTCAGGATCGCTACTTTAGTTAGAAGCAGATGTAATAGATCCATTCCTGAGCCAGGCCTCCTTCCAAGGTTGAGTTCCCCATTGACAAGCCCTTAGTGAGATGAATGATCTTCCTTCCTGCTCCCCCACAACCCTTCTCGGGCGAAGCACTTTACGTTGGATCTGTATACCAATACCCAAAGCTATGTGAGTCTCATAACTAAGTAGTTGTGCGCTCCTTCTCGTGTTTAAGGGGGTGAGCGCCTATTCAATCTCACCATTCATTCACTACTGGCAGACGAAAGGTCCGAATTCTGGACAGCGCACCCTTTGAAGCAATGACACTCAACGCTCTACTACAATAATATAATATAAGTCAGATATGGAAATAAGGAAGATATAGAAGGGAATCCACCTCTGACCGAAGCTAGGTCTGAAAGAATGAACTCCCGCCCCTTTTTGTAGGATAGCGATTGGTCCACGCACTCCTAGTCTCGAAAGGATGGGATAATTCATTACCCGGGTTTAGGCATTTGTCTGAGAAGGCCTTCCAATTCTGCCCTGTATTATCTATTCCTGCCCCTAGCTTCTTCTATCTATAGCTGCATAGGGGATTTTTTTATATGTATGAGTGCCACTGACTGGTATGTGTTCAAGTTGAAGGCTCTTCGGAATGTCGCTATTCATGGCGAGAAAGAGCACTTATTGAATTCATGGATCGGAGAGGAGGATCGACCGAAACAAGCGAAGGACAGCGCAGTTCTAATCCGGATTCAATGCGTTAGAGCTCAGACCGAAGCGATTCAAGCGTGGTATAGCAGTAGAGTGGCACCGTCGAGAGTTTTCACCGTATCCGAACATCCGAAGACTTAGCATTGCCTTCGGGACCAGGACACCGAAGGAAGATCATGCTTTGGGAGAATAAAATCCAGCAAAGCGGCACCGAAGTAAACGCGAACGAAAGCGAACTGCCGGGACTTGTCCTATGCTCTTTCTTTTCTGTAGTGGTGCAGTCGATAAAGGAGTGCAGAGAAGGGCTGCTAGTCCATATCCGTACGAGATTCCGGTGGGCAAGTCAGGGAAGTGGATTGACGCAAAGAAGAGACCACCCCCATGCGAACAAAGACATACCATGCGAACAAAGACAAATAAGAGACAGAGACTCCCATGGTCTAATAAAAGAAGGAATGATTTCTTGTTATTGGATTGGGCTAAAGAAGGAGTCTAGCGGTGGCTAGTCGTGGGTTCAATTCTCTGCGATGTAATGCTTTTTCTTTATAGGACAGATACGGCTGTTATGTTCTCTCCCATGTGTAAGTAGCTCGTGCTGTGTGTAAGTAGCTCTGCCATCTTAGCTCTGCGGTGTGTAAGTAGTTGGTATAGTCAACGAGAGCGCCGATGGAGCGAATGAGCGGATAAAGCACTAGTAGAGGGACTGATATCATATCAGGGGATGGGACTGCCTAAGCTAAGAGGAGGGGCGAACGACAGGCATAAGACAAGGATGGCTAGGAGAGGTGTGGAGCGACCAGGATGAGTCTGATCTTATCGGGACTCTAGAGAACCATAACAAGAAATAGACTGAATAACTGTGAGCCGGAGATTTGATGTACTTTTCGTACTCGCAGGATTCCATATTAAAGGAAGTCAGTACCCCTCAGATAGGAAGCGATTGCTGATGTGAAATGGATGAGAATCGGACCAATAGCATTCATTCGGAAGGGCTGCTACTATATCTTCATATATTATACCAACCTACTTGGTTGGCCCCCTCTTCGTGTTCAACTCCTGTCCCTCTCGTTCAAGCAGTCCCACTAGTCCTTCCCGACCACATTTTCTTCTTTTCTTTGGTTCGCCCTGCTCCGGGGTTCTCGCCCTCTTTTTGTTTTTATAAGTAAGAAAAGAAACTTCAAGGCTCCACTCTGGAGGCCCATAGAAAGAGATCGCATCAGCAGCTACTGGAATG
The DNA here is from genome assembly GCA_037974815.1 of Kaempferia elegans. Classification (NCBI taxonomy): domain Eukaryota; kingdom Viridiplantae; phylum Streptophyta; class Magnoliopsida; order Zingiberales; family Zingiberaceae; genus Kaempferia; species Kaempferia elegans. The sequence goes on from JBBPFQ010000077.1 coordinate 1,803,123, forward strand.
TGGACGAAATTCAATCACCTTCTAGAGCCAGCCCTGGGTTTTTACTGCACTCAGAGATTCGAAACCTGGTCGGGCTTCTTTGTTCGATCCTTGCTTAGTGAGCGCTTTGACTACTTTCTTATCCCCTTTTGCCGATCGACTGAACCCACTTGCATTCTGTAGTTGAGGTAAGACCCTTTAAGGGCGGCTCCCTGGGCTAAGAACGTGTCTTTCTCTTGGTCTGACCATGCCGCATCCTTCCATTGCCCGCTACTGGCCACTCCATCTTGAATAAGGAAGAAGAAAAAGCATATGGGTTTAGCACCACTAACGAGACTGAAATCCCGACACTTTCCCAATGGCACTTATCTAAATATATAAGTCAGAAGTGAAGATGCCCTGGAAAGAGGAGAAGTGGAAGAGACCTATGTCTTTGGTTCCTACATCTAGTGGGTGCTGCTTCCATTATCTTAGGACCAGGAGCGCACAACTACTTGTTCAGAGACTAGCAGGGATAGAGAGAATACCTAGTCGATTCTCCTCGCATTGCCTACAATAAGGGCTTGATAGTGAATAGCTTTTCCGCATAATCAGAAGAGAGGGTTGGCTACTGAGTCATCCTATTCAGTTCAAGTTCAACTCTCCTTCGCCCTAATACCCATACTCTAAAGAAAGCGTACCTTTGACTAGTGCACCCAGCCTAACCTGGACCCGGACAAGACCCTCTAATCTTAGTAGGAGTTCTGCCTGAGAGTCTTGATTCTTCAGCAAAGGAGTGCATCGACTACCAGTGGAAATGTAGGACTAAGCATCCACTCCCGACCAACTAAAACCAAAGTAGACTAGTCTGGTGTGATAGCAAAACCAGATCGATATAAGAAAACAAGGCATCAGTTTGAGAGGTGCCCAAGGAAGGGAGATTCTTTCTGCTACACCCAGATGGCACAAGTCCGGGGAAAGATGGCGAGTCAGGAAGAAGGCAGACTTCGGGACAAAACAAAGGAAGCGCACTAGAGCTTGAATGGGACTGGTTCCGCCTCATTGCTTCCGCCGCGTAGCACCTCAATAGAGGGAAAGATGGAGGAATTGGAACGAATTCGGAGCTCACATCATGCATATGCTATATATATGATCTTGAGTGAATCTGCTCCGCATTAAAGTAGACGAGGAAGGTGAAGATGCCCATTTCTGGATCTGCTACGATAGAAGAAATGCCAGTGAATCCACTCCGACCTTCTGATACAAGCAATTGCGACACCCACCTTTAGTTCAGTTTGAAGTAGAAAAGTTTCGTCAATCGGACTTTACAAGAGCTAAGCTAATCGGATTTATGTTCCCATGGCTCGTCAACTGCTCTTTCCAACTTCATTGGCTTTCAGAAGTAGTCTTTCTGGTTCTGGTAGAGGAACTCATTCGCCTTCGAATTGTGTACTCAATGGGCCTAGTTGCAGAAAGGACAACTAAATCAGAGCTCATTGGCAGTTGCAAGAAAGATGCAAGAAAGCGATGTGAGTGAGTACGCCACGAAGGAAGAAGACACCCACTTTGTACAGTTCTGTCGAGGAAACTAGAGCTGCGAGACCCAGACTTCCTAGGACTAGACCCACCCGCCCAAGACCGACTAGTGGTTCCGAGGACTAGCTTTGTCAGGTCCGAAGTGCGATCCAAGGCTCTGAAAGAGGGCAGGTGCGGTGAAAAAAGAAAAGAAGATCCGCTCCACCAAGTCGAGAGTTAAGCAGCGAGGCACGGTCCCAAGTTCATGATGCCAAGGAGACAGATTCATGGGCGGAAGAAGGGCAGATTCAAGGTGCGAAGGTCGAAGCTGTTGCAAAGAAGTGAGCTCTTGCCCTTCCCTGTACATCCCACATCACATATAGTTGGTAAGAAGTGCCTTCGTACGTTCCATGAAGGAGCCGTCTAATAGAGAAAAGAGAGCGCCAACCAGCAAGGAAAAGTCACCAGCACAAGACACAAGAAGGGATCTGAAGAACTCAAGTGCCCGATCCGAAGAGACTCACTACCAACATCGAATAGAAGTTGGGACATCAATCATGACGCGTGGTCAAATCTCTGATCTAAGTGAGTGGAGCTCTCTACCGCAAACGACTGTGACGACCACAGGCCTATGGTTGGCGGACTGGTCTCTGGCGGAAGTCGATTCCATGTCTCTGCTAGGCAGGTAAGGGCTCATCTTCTCTAGTCCGACGAAAGTGAAAAAGACCAAGCCTACAAAGTGTGAGAGAGATCCAAGGACTGAGTCGACCGAGATAGGAATGGACGGACCATCTGCTCCTCATCCTAATCAAATGGCAAACAGAATCTGCGACCAAGAAGTTAATCCACGAAGGACTCACTTTCCGTTCATCAAACATGAAATCAAAGTTGCGATCTTAAGTTTGAAGTTCAAATCTGGCAAAAGGAAGGAATGCCACTAGGAAGAGTGAAGAATGGACGATGCAGAATTACCCGGAACCCAGTTCAAGTGAGGAGTGTACGAGCGGTCTGACTTATGTCTCGGAAAGAGAAGGAAATGAGAATGAATCGAACGCGGAGGATAAAAGTGCTCATGGGCTGCACCGAATGAAGGACGGGACGATCCAACTACAAGTGCAAACCGATCCAACTACAAGTGTTTCGCCATAGCAAGTGTTTAAGGAATCCCATAGCTGGGAATTAAAGAAGCAGCGAATAGGACACCTTTGGAAAACCAAGGTTCAGTGAACAAAGCAAAGCAAGGAAAAGCTAGGAAGGAGTCCTCCAAGGAAGCACTTTGGGACAGAGAAAGAAACGATTTATCCTGCTATCTAAGTCAAGTAGCTCTCACTTCTTTCTTACCGATCCATGGAGCGAATGGAGTGACGCGGCAAATAGGACGGAGAAGTAGGTGCGTGCGTTCCAAAAGACGAAGAGAGGCAGAGGGTGCAGACATTACTACCCTAGCAGTAGGAGCAGAAAGAAGGCAGGAAGGAACTCTATGCCACAATTCTAAAGCGAAGGTGCGCAGCAGCCTCCACATGGGACTCACTTCCGTGGTTCAAGGTGGATTCTTGGCTAAGAGAGGAGGATGGGGGCTTGAGCTTAACTGTGGTGTGCCCACTGACTAAAGAATAGCATCGGGCTGGTCTAGTCTAATTCGGGGCAAGCAGAGGGACCATGGCCGCGGACGTCGCCCCTCTATTCTCATGTTCACAGTTAGATGATGGATGGGCTTAGTTAGAAGGTCAGAGCTTAGTCCGGCAGCTGCTATCTTTCCTAGGAGCGTGGATCCGTTTGGGAATGAGCCTAGACTCACTCAATGAGCTCCGCTATCGTAAGCATTTATCTGCTGCCCCAATCCACTCTACGGATTGCCAGATCTATAGGAATTATCTGCTATCGTGCTCTTGCCCAATGGTCTTTTTATCTCCTTACACAAGGGAAGTCCCCCATCTAACGGATATGGGCTCGGGAAGACCAGTGCGGGAGCGAAGCGAGTCAGGTCAATGCCACTACCGGGTCTCTATTGTTCCAGCTCTATGTCACCCGTCGAAGGAGCTACTAAGATCATCACCACTGAGGCAATAGCAGAGGTTAGGAGGTTCCCTGCGTATGCCACGGTTCCAATTCCAATAGCGGAGGTTAAGCATAGCGGATCAGGTTCATTCTTATGTGCCTGCTATAAGAAGCAAATTCAGGGGAAGTCCTCCATCTGATACCAACTAACTTAGTTAGGTACATGCGTGCGAACCGGTCCCTGATCTATTGCCAATATAGCTTCAAACCAAGAGAATAGTAGTCCGCCATCCACATGGCAGTCCTTCATTCAACCACTGCTCGGCACCATCCGTGTTAAATCTCACCGTCCCTATCTCCTTGCTATATCTGTTCACTGATCGGATAGTGAACTATGCTCCGATGGAAGCTCATGACCTCTTTCCCCGATCTCACTCCTACCAACCTCTCTTCCTAGCCCTCCCCATTCCACTAGTTGGGTGGAATCCTATCCGGGAAAGAATTGGCCAAGGATCTCTATTAGCTCTTTTTGCAAGGTACCGTGATTCTGGCCTACTTCGCTTGCCCTTACTGTAGAGTGTGGTTTCGCTGTCTGAGTCTAGATCGGCATGTGCTCGGATAGTATGCGTCAGTCGTTCTCGCCGGGACTCTACATGAACTGATAGACGAAAGCGATAGTTGAGTTGGATCTTCCATACACTTAATCGGGGAAGCGCAATCAACTGTTGAATCTGAGGACTTAATTGGATTCTTAAGCAGTTCAAATGCTTAGAGCTTAGTACTGAAGTGAGAGGTAGAGTAATGAAGAGAAGCCTCGACTAGTGCTCTCTAGTTCTCGTTCTCCGGATATGGTTTAATTAGCCAATTAGCTCTGGAATCTCTCCTTTAATCTCTACTTGAGATGTGGAAGAGAGAGTTGAACCTGCTTCGGAGCTCATAAATGCATCAGTAAGAGGTTGAAAAAGCCCATTGCATAGGCCCTAGCCCCGCCTTTGACTAGGATAGGAATAGATATAGGTAGGGGTCACCCTCCAATGATTCTCCTTAAACCAAGGCATCAGACTCCTGGAATTCCTCTGCTTTTGTTTAGAGTGGGTACGCCTTAATTGAACCCAAAAGACAATAAAAGAAGTAGAGTGCCTCACGAAAAAGCATATAATCTTTATGTGCATCGCATGTAAAGGATTGAATCTTTATGTACAATCGCATGTCTTAAGAAAAGAGGGGAAGTTCTACAGGAAGGAGCGAACGACAGTGACGCGGTGAGAGGAAGGGAACTACTTCAACAATGAGCTCTCCATTTTGTGGAAAAGGACTACCAGTCAGTTATATAAGAAGGATTTGCCTGCTTGAGCTTCTTTGGGAGACTTCTCTTCTTATTCTCTTCGGAGCCTTGAATTAGCCAAAGCATGGAGTTGAGTGTAGTGGCTGTGTTAGCTAGCGTTCTTAAAAGAGGGGTTGACAATCTATCAAGTACTGTTTGTGCTACTCGGTCCGGATCCTGCTGTTGAACCATCGAGTGAATCGGAAAAGGGGTGGGAATGACTTTCCCATCTCTTCCCCGGGTCATCCTTTGATTATGCTCCTAGGCCCTCGTCCATCCTTAAGTTGGGCTGCCATGCCTTACGCTTCGTTCAGCTTCTTCACCGGTCATGGGGTGCTCTTTCCCTTCCCTGGCTCTCGAATGCCCTTCCACGTCACTCTCGTTCGTACCCTTCTTGCATGACTTGCTTTAACCTCTGATTATCAGTTCCTTAAACTCTATAATGGATGAGCACTCTGGTCGAGCCTACCAAGATCTCAAGTCTTTCGATGAAATAATATCATATAGTAAAAAAGATAGATGATGACAGAAAACCATATAATATAGTGAAATGGGTGGATGATATATCCATAATAGGAGATGGATCTTCTAATAGGAAGTTTTCATCACATCATTGATAGCATGGTATGAATTCATCAATGAATTGAGAACTATCATCTCACATCTTGATTGGCACGGTCAGATCAATGAGCGAACTCCACGTAAAGAATTTCAGTCAAGTTCGTGACGCATCTCGTCCGTCTACTCTCCTCCCCCTAAGATGCCCATCGAGAACCCACTTTTGCAGATTATATGCCTTTCTCGCTAACTAATAGCTTTCTCAACTTATCCGTTGTGGATGCTCCGTGTAATCCAATCTCATTGGAGACAGAAAGATCTCTTCAATCTGATATCGAAGAGCGGATGAATGAACAGAAGACCAAAGAGACAGCCTAATTTGACTTGAATCTAGATATAAATGCTATGGGTACACGGCTCCTGGTACCTCTCTGAGTTCACAATTTTAGGGATGTGGGAAGCAGCACAATCTGCTCTTTTTTTCTGTAGCGTCCAGATCGGACCTCGAGCCTACTTTATGGCGCTACAGGAGGAGGAAGGATTAGCGAACTTATAGCTGAGCAGAGAGTGGATGGGCTCAGTGTATGCTCCTGGCCCTCTAAATGATGAATCATCCCCTACTAGGAAAGGAATCCATAACTCTCAATTCACGTCGCTCTCAAAAGCTAGCACCTAATATTTCTATTGCTGAGTCAGAGCTTCCTTAATTTCTAATAAATGGAGGTGAGGAGCATAACATGTCTAGATTCAATTCAGATTGTGGAGACATATGGATGAAGATTAAGGAGAACTCACTACCTAGCGCTGCTTTGACTGCAACGAGTAAGCCCCCACCTAGTGTGAACCCCGATCAAGCAAGCCCACGTCACTGCGTTCGGCTATGCACCTTTGGTTGACTAGACTCGGATGAGCTTTCAAGGTCTTTTCCTAATTCTAGATAAAGTAAAGAAAGGTTTGGATAGATAGAACTTCCCTTATAGGTTCCCGGAGCGTGGCTCTGCCACAGAATCTATAAAAAGCATAACCCTTTCTGGCATGGACTCACTATTCCCATGGGAGTGGGACACTTTCTGGTCTGACTTCTCCCTCATCTAGTCTTTCTCTATATTCCGATGATAGAACTCTTCTTTCCGAGTCCAATTCCCATGGTAAAGAATCATAGTTCCACTTACTACTCATGCAATGAAGATAGCAAGCAATTTAGCAAATGAATGCTCTAGCAAACAAATATTATTGACTAACCCACTGAACGCCTTTTCGGAATGAGTCTCAAGCACTGCGTACTCACACCTTATTATTTATTTAATAAAGACCCCATGCCTTGTCTAGAAGTGGTCTCATAAGAAATAGATTATCCATGCTTACATAGTACAAGCATAATAAGTCAGGCATAGAAGATAGTCGGGCATACATAAGAAGTAGGGCATATGCTATTCACGACCATAATTGGAGCGAAGTTAATACACATATGGGCTAACTTATTGAATAATCATTGTCCGCTAAGTCGTGGCACGCATTTTCTTGTCCAAGCAAAGGCTTCCAGCTCGCGACATACCTTTAACTTGAAGAGGGGACTTGAAACCTAACTTCCACAGATTCTTCCATCTAAGATGAACCTCCAGTAGAGTCTTCCCCGGCCAATCGAGAGTCCATCGCAAGCCCCTCCCATAACCTAAGTGCTATTACTCGCCGTATCAAATCAAGTTTCTCGGTATGCAGCTTAATTAAATAAAGAACTATCGGATGCGAATGCAGGTAGCAAAGAAGAGAAGGTTCTGAAAGAAGGTGCGAACGACAGCAGGGTAGATTTTCATTCCCTCATAAAATGGCCCTATCAGACTATAGTCTCCCTCCCCCTTTGACCTCGAATCACTCTGCTCCGCTAATCCATTCTCTTTCATCAGCGCATGCATGTGAGCACAGCAGGAACTCTTCAATGAAGCTGAAGCTATTAAAAGAATCCTCCATATCATATAACTTGTCTCAGTGGTCTTTGCCTAACCCACCTTCATTCAAATCAACTTCTGATCCCAGGTCCTCTGTTCTGATCCCAGGTCCTCTGAACGTAAGAAATGCCCTTTCGCCACCTCTTTCCATGTAAGACCACATTAATTTGTCTTAGATATAAAGAAATCCATACGAATGAAATGGTGCTGATAACTGACTTCTCCTCTCTCCATCCACTCTTATAATTCCTCGTTCATGAGAGCACTGGAAGTATAGGAGTTGGGAATGATGAGCCAAAATAAAAGAAAGCAAACCTGATCAATCAAGCTCCCTCTTCTCTGTGTGCTACAGTCTCAATTAGCTTCAATTGATAGCGATGGTAAGCCTGGGAAATCCCCCTCTTCTACTCTCTCTCTCCCTTCATCAACTCTCCCAGCTGTCAGATAGAAGAATTGAAATGAACTCCAAGTAGATAGATCCCCTTCGGTGTCCCCCCCTTCTTTTTCCAATTGCACTTCTCGGGTGAAGAAGGTAAAAAACATTAGCTGTCTTGCACCCGGGTGCGTTGTCGAATATGCTGGATTCAGCCCAATCCTATTATATAATTTAAGAATTCAAATAGAATAGTTAGCGGGAATGAGCTTCCGATAAACTCTCTAGTCCGGCGCCTTTCTTGCGTCTCCTCTTAATGAGTGGTTCTATTTCCGTTCTTGCTGAGCGCTGAACTATTGCACACTTCCAACGACAAGGAAGCAAGAGCAGCGATACATATAGAAGGACACGTGCAATCTTTTGTATAGATGTTGAGGCAGACGTCCCCCTACCCAATCCACTACAATATGTTGGGAGGCTACTCTTACGTGAATACAAAAAGAACTTCTTTCCACTTATCAGACACCCGCATCCTCTTCTCTGACATTAAATGAGCCCCAGCAATTCATTACAAAGATCTGAGGCATATCCAAAGTCCAGGTCCCCTATAGCTACAGTGCCAAGATGAGAAGCACAAAGCAGAAAGATTCCCCTGCCTTTCGAACTCCAACTCCATTCTACTTCCTCCTGATGAAAGACTTCAAGGACCCACTTCTTCCTAAAAGAGTCTGAAAGGAAGCTCCCCCCATTGGATCAAGAGCGGGATAGATCTCATATAAATCGATGCAGCCTATATACCGATAGGAAAGAGGATCATAAAGACAAAGAAAAGACGAAGGCAATGGACATAGAGCCCTTTATCAATCAAACACATAATATAATATAGACTCTCTCACTTTATCGCATTGGAATTGGAAAAGAGAGGATTGGCGTCATTGCATTCGCTCCTTTGAGTCTTTAATCTTATAGCACTGTCGTGACTGGCACAATCAGGATTCTCTAACTTCTGACGGCGCAGGAAGAGGCTGAAATCATTCTTGCCACTCTGAGGTTTGCTTTCATTTCTTGCCCTTGCCTTGACATTTGACCTATGATCATATATAATATGTTTGTACTCCATTTGAAGAGTAAGTAGTGCTTTCATTCCTGTGCTGCGAGACCCATATGAGACTCAGGAAGAGAAATATAGGCCCGGTGAAGCATTAGATTAGAAGAAGGCCCCATAGTCTTAATTACATTAAATGAAATCTTGTACGCACACATTCACTCGAGCTAAACTCCACACTGGCTAATGGGGTAGGAAGATTGCGAAGTTCAACACTTCCATTCCATTCTATTAGAGTATGAATATAGTGTGCTCCTAATCATACCAGAAGCTATCCCAGTACAAGGGAGGAGGAGAGAGTGAGGCTTCTTTCTTAGTCAAGAGGGCAAGACCCCATTATCCCCAACTGAGCTTTCACCATATATTTCATGATTCCACGTCGTACAGCAGGGTGAGGAGAAGAATAGGTGTAGTCTCTCTTGCCCACAAAAACTGCAATAGGCAAAGAGGATAGGCCAGCTCCTGTCTTCTTCAACAGTTATGGGAGCGAGGCTAGCCCTGTCTTTTTCACAGTCATGGGAGCAGCGGATCTGGCTAGTTGAGACAGCAGGTGACGAAAGCAGCCCACGGTAGGTGGGGAAGCTAATTCCTCTTCTCATGCTAGGTTTGATTCCTCTAAGTTCTCACTCCCGGAGGTCTCCTTCTCAATAACTAGATTATACCATTAAGACTTGACATTATACCATAAGCACTTGACAGACTTGACTGAGATGAGAGTGATTTTGACAACTATTGTATTGAAAGACATGAACTCACCAGTAGTTGCTCCCTAACGGTATACTTTTGCTTGTCTATGGCGCTCCTCTATGCAACTTCGAGTCATTGCACTCGCTCCTTATGTGACCTGACCTTCCTCTCACTTTCATCCTTCGGCATGACGGGTCCTTACCGCGGAGTGGTGGGTTCTGTCTGCCCTTTTCTCTTCCATTTGCTTTGACCTCAGCTCTGTCTTCCTTCTTTGCATTCCTTCTTCCCTATTTCTCTTTGGGCATTCAGCTCCCATATACTCAATGGACTCCAAATAGAGAGCACTTACTCGTTATGATGCATGGCCTTATTCCATCTTTCCTTTCGTATGTGGCCCTACCCATAGCATAGGACTTCTCCCATTCGTAGCACTTATGATATTACATTGAATGGAGATATGGATGATAAAAGAACTTGAAGAGGGACACTCTTACTTATGAGTAGTTGAAGCACTTCTACGGAAACGGAAGAATAAAGTGACGATCTTCTTTAGAACAGCGAGTTGGAGCGATACGTCGCTTTCTTAGTGGATGCCCAGGGAGCCGCCCTGGTCGTGACGTCGCGGGCAGAAAGAAGTAGAACCAACGGGACTTCACTCCAAAATGAACTGAGTTCCTTTGGCTTAAATGAAGTGAACGGTACAATGCGACGTAGAGCAGAAAAGTAGCAGCTCACTCACAGGGCTCAAGTTATTGAGGGACATGGCTCGACCCACCTTGCTCTTTAATCATAAGAAAGCGCTGGGCAGTCAGATCCGAGAGCGGACAGATCCCACTTTCCACCTATTCTACTAGACCTCATCAAGGTTAGGCACTGAGCTTGTCGGCGTCCAATACGATAGACTTGGGAGGCAGAGTTCCCCATTGTATGAGAAGACGATTCGCATGAGCTCTCAAAGCGGATGAAGGAGTCAGGACTCGTATGGAGCGGACGGGGAAGAGGACATAATCAAGGGCGAAGATCAATGGTAGGCTCACTCAGAGGGACGGGAATAGTGGAGAGCTTGGATTCCGCTGCCCAAGATCAGGAGATAGGCTGCTGCTCTTAAGTGGGGAGAACTGAGTCAGTACAATCCGCTTAACATGTAATAAGCATTAAGGAAGTGAGGCAAAGATCCGAACATTAACATTCAGCCAATCTGACCTGAGCGTCTTGATCCATTTCACATATCACGTCTTAGAACCAGGTAGGATCACCCATATGGGAAGAAGTACTGCTAAAGAAGTAAGCAAGGAGAGGTCTAGCCACTAAAGAAGACCATTCACTATACAAGAGTCCATAGCCGGGGTTCAGTACATCGGCAAAGGAGAGGGGAGAGAGCCGGGTTGTCTTCGCAGGTGCCGGACCACTACTAGCATGAGTATGCGATCGAGAGCCCAAGAGGAGAAGACCAGGAGGAGGAAGCTTGCGCTAATAGAGGGACAGTGAAGGCACGAGTAGTCAACCCTAGTGCTGCCAGCTGATCGAGCTAGGCTATTTTCATCCCAATCAGCGCATTGCGGGTACGGGGTGGGAGCGTGGGAGTTTGAGCATGAGGAAGATCTTGCAAAGGCGGTTCGCTTCCTTCCTTTTTTTGGTGCTTAAGCGAGAGAGGTCGATCGGTAGTCTGAGCTGCAGAATGGATGGGGAGGAGCGAGCGCAGCGACGCAGAGTGAAGGCTATTCCTGTGGTGTAATCTCGCCAGTTGTGCTTTGACGAAGATGAATTGCGAAAAGCATTGGCTCGCTCGATACCAACAAGATCAATCTCGCCATTCCGGTCAGTGAGACGTCACTCTCCTTCGTTCCTCTACTTCTCTTTTCTTTGTAATCTACTTATTTATATTATGCTTGAGCCCCCTTTCTTGACTCTTTCTCATTCACTTGCGTTGCGAATTCATATCCGACCTCCTCATTCTCTATGAATAATGTAGTGGGCTATACCGGTGAGGATAGTGTGTGGTGCTACTGGAAGAGAGCTTCTCTGACTAGTGCTAGGTCTTATTTAATAGATCGATCTGACCTTTCTAGTGGTTATCCGGGAGTTCTAGTTCTGATCGAGGATCTTATACGCGAAGAAAGCTTGGTGGCATGGAGTTCTGTCTTGGTTCATCTACATGGAGTTCTGTCTTGGTTCATCTACTGGCTTTGTAGCATTGGATCTGGTCTCGTGGCATCTCCACACTGGTCTGCGCTATGGATCTGTACCGAGAATCATGGGTTCAGTCTAAAGACCAAATTACGACGTTCTTCCTTCCCACTTTCTTTCCCTCTCTCTTGCTACTGTTCTCGTTCTTCCTATCTTGTGCTGTGGAAATGTAGATGGCTAAGAATGATTCTTTGGAGCTCTCTCTGGTTCGGTCCAAGAAGAGCCTCAAGTAGAGGAACGAAGGAGAGTGACGTGGAGTAGGGATGGGATTTCAAATCGATTCATATCAGAATGAATATCAGATCGTGCAGTCAACTCAGCGTCAGCGGAAGGGCAAGTTAGTGGTGAAAATCCGATCTGTCTGTGTTCAACGGATATCAGGGTCTTGTGCAACTCTATCTTAATGAGCCTATCGACGACTGCGTCTATGGTCCGAAGAAAGCGTCTATGGTCTGGCTAGCACTTGTAGCTATCTATCTTTGTGGAAGAAGCACTTGCAGTGCAGCTATCTAACAGAAGTTGTGGTTATGTGGCAGTGGGGAAGGCTTTTACAGAAGTAGTAGCATTCCAAGAGAATGGTAGAATCGGTGGGGAATGGTGGAATCGTACGTGCAGTGTTTCAGTAGCCATCTCACCTCTTGGTAGTTCCTATGGGCAGTTTTCATAATAGTGGATGCTAGCTTGCGGAGGCTCTTCCTCAATAGTGGAAGGTAGCTCGCGGACACTGCAGTCAATGGCGTCACTGTCGTTCGTCCCCTCCTTTATTATTATATTACGCTATTGATTCATAGCAAGAGAGTGAATGGCCCAAAGAACTTACTTACAGGCACGCAAGAAATGAAGTGTAAATCATCTGCTGCCGAAAAGGTCAGTTTATAAGTAAGTTGTCCTTCAGCAGATAGTTAATTTGCCAAAAAGGTCAGTTTATAAGTAAGTTCAGATCTTTCCCGAAAAGGTCAGTTTATCAAACGTCGAATAGAACTGACTTACAGGCCCATGAATATATAAGTTCTTGCTGGGGATCGCAATACCATAATCTAATATTAGGGAGATTGTAAGATCTTTCGTAGAAGAATACCAGTAGTACGAATAGTAGATGCGGGAATGTGGGTGCGTAGGGCGAAAATCTCAGTCTACCGTGCGTAGTCTCCACTCCATGGTATGTGTGGGAATGTCTAGCATGGGCAGATAGGTGCTTTAGTGGTCGGTCGTCAATAAGCGGTGTAGTTGACGGAAGTGGGCGAGGCTCTGAAAGACGAAAAGAAAGGACGGGCAGCAGCCCAACCAATTAATTTCTTTATGAAGCTATCTAAGAACTAGTAGTATATTCTTTCTCTTCTGTCGAAGGAGTTGTTCAACAAATCTTATCACAGTTTCGACAGTGCCTATTCGGGTTCAATTCTGCGTAGTCGATTTCAGGTGGAGTAGAGGTATTCCCGAACGCTCCCGGACTTCGGTAATGAATTAATGTGCCTTCGAACGCGAAAAGGAAGTGACTTCTCAGGAGTGCCTGAGATCTGACTGGACCATTATCTGCGAGGGCTAATCCTACCATTACTTTGGTAGACATTGTACTAGGCCAGCTAGGCCAGCTATTCATCAGAGTCTTCAACTATATATTATATATATGGAGGGAGCAGCGCTCCATAATGAGATCAGCATGTAGCGGAGCGAGATCAGTCTGGATGGCTTAGCTCTTGTTGTCTCCGTGCGAATGTAGGAAGGAGGTAGATCAGTCTGGATGGCTTCTTGTTGTCTCCGTGCGATAAGACGAGTCATTGGTTCAAATTCATTCTTCATAAGCATTCGATTCTCATTGCTATTGCTTTGCTGAATCAGAGCCGTCTCATTCCGAGAAAGGCGAGGCAAGAGCAGGAGCGAATGAAATGACGCCGAGTCCGAAGCGAAGACATATGGGAAGCAGTGATTGTATTGGCTTAGTGCACCCGACTACTGTATGCGGGACTTAGGTGGGCCACGTCTGCGACTACGGCAGGTGTGGTTCCTTTCATTCAATCTCTTCCTGACCGGGGCAAAGAAGGTCTAAATAGTTGAAACTATAAATCTATATCTTTCAAGGGCGGGAAAGAACAATAGCGCTCAGAGGGAGAGAATTCTTTCTATTTCATTTCATTAGCCGTGCTAATTAGATCTTTCTTGAACAATTCAATTGAGATACTTGTTCGATAATCTATTTTTATACTTTATATAATCTCTCTTGCTTTATTAAGCAAAAAGCACTTAAGTTTGAAAATGGGAGTGGTATAAGGTACTCTCATTGAGGAGAGTGAGTTTCTTCATTACCTAAGGTGCTAAAAGAGAAGTTTTATATTTATATACTTTCTTTATCCGAACCAAGAAATTCTATGAATAAATGCGGAGCAGGTAGTTCAGTAGGCAGAGCTGGTCCAGTAAAAAAAGCACTATGCCGGCTTAGCTATCCGTAGAACTTTATTGATCTATTTCGAATAACTGACTTTCTCTACCGCGTAGTGGGAGTCCACACCCGTCCGATAGCCTCTCATTCTATGCGTCCTTTCACGCAGATTTAAGCAGAAGAGCGTGACAGGGACGACTCCGATCGACCCCGCATTCTCTGCCCCGGAGGTCTGCCAACTACTAGGGCTATTCAAAGCATCGAGAAAGTGAGCCCTCCCAGATCCTTGTCGGCCATAGAAGGTTAAGCAGATCTTTCCTTATTAGAACCAATGAGAGGCACTTAAATTTCATTGCCGCCAATTGCTTTCATTTTCCTCTTTCTTTGCTTTGCTCTCAATTTCATGAAAATCTCACTCCCGAAGAGTAGTGAATGTACGTCGGTGCCCTCGTTCCTTTCTTTAACTTACTTATATTATATTAGGGGCCTTATCTTTAACTTACTTATATTATATTAGGGGCCTTATATTATATTAGGGGCCCCCGAATTGCAGCTGAGCTATAAAGGGCATTTTGAAAGGAGAAAGACCAGACAGCTGCTTAGGCGCGTCATTATCACATAAGCAAAAATCGCTCCTCTCTCTCTCCCTATCTGTATTTCGAGCCTATCCTTACTTATAAGTAAGTTAAGTAAGTTCAGTGTATTTTGCCCTTCTCAGTCGAGACGGACTAGAATTCTCCCTCGTTCCTTTCTTTAACTTACTTATATTATATTAGGGGCCCCCGAATTGCAGCTGAGCTATAAAGGGCATTTTGATCTGTAGCTATAGATTCATAAGGAGAGGAACGAGTGAGTTAGACGTCTCGCTTTATATTGTTGGAACGAATGATAGCAGGTAGTATTTCGTGATCGCTAAATATTCAAGTTAGGGCCGGGATCGACCAATGATATTTGGGAGCCCAGATAGTAGACGTTAGGGTTGCCCCTAATATAATATAAGTAACTTGCTCGCAATACTGTAATTTAAGGAGAGGTACGAGCGATCATTCTAGCGACGTGGAACCAAACCCTTACGTAGTGGGATGTAGGCTTCAGTTCTCACGGAGAAGGAGAAGAGAAAGAAAGAACTAGCCCCTTCGAACTCAGTATCTAAATCTAACTGCTAGCGTACTCATTTGAACCAGACAGACCTTCTTTATTGACTGACCGGATAGCTCAATTCCATAAGGAGTGAGAACGACTGAACACTTGAATGAGGGCAACAGGAGCTGCTACTGAATATTTCTCGCTCCAACGAAAATAAGCACTCGACTTTTCAAGTTTCAAGTAAGTAGGGCCTAAATATAAATTAATATAAGTTCTGAATGGATACATTCACGACTTGGTGCCAGCTAGCTGGGAGAGGGAAAAGGGTTTCGTACTTGATTGAAAAGTCAATTCTATGAGTGGTTATAGTGGATAGAGGTAGTAAAAGATAAGATTCAATTTCATTCTTGAACGTGGCGCTTCCCTATTCCCCCCTATTCCCTATAACTATAGGCCCAATAAGTGGGTTGAATGAAAGCTCAAAAGTGAATTCCTTGTAGGCAAAATCTCATCATCTGCTTTATGCTTAACACATGCAAAAGAAATGATTCAATTCTCAGTCTCATGAACTTTGTACTAGAGAACACTTTTCACTGGAATGAATCTGGATCGATAAAAGCAACGACCCATGGGGCTTCGCATATTGTGTGGACCAAGGTCCCGCCTAGCCCGGGAAAACGGCTGCCCTCAGATCAGGAATTCAAGAGGAAAGGGTCACTCAGGAAAAGATCCTGAGAAGCGTGATGAAGCATCAACATTAGGGGAAGATAATTTATAATGTTAATATAAAGTCTAGGAAGATAATTGATAATGTCATTAGTTTCGTCAGGGGAAGAATCTTATTAGGGGAGGAAGATTTTTAAAAGGGGTTGAATTAGTATGGGAAGAATATTTGTAATGTCCTGATGTCAGTACATTCAACCTAAGAAAGAGTACGTCAGGAACGAGCAAAAGGAAAGAGTTCAAGATAAAAGATAAGATAAGAGTAAATGGAGCCAGCTGCTTTTACTAAAGAACTTGCACCCTCCTCCTAAAAAGAACTTGCACCCTCCTCCTAAAGAGCTTATGAAACAACGGACTCAGAAGGCTAAAAAAAAGTAGTACTGAGGATAATCGTAAATTGCGTAGCCCGTAAGTCGTGAATGGGAAGAGTGAATGGCTTTCAGGGCTCTCGGAGGGCTCTTTCTTTTCGTAGACATCCGCTTTACTTAGACATCCGCTTTACTCGGAACTCTTGAGCGTAGTAGAACGGGTCCGCTTTGTTCGACTTGACCAGAGCCTCTCGCCTTTAATAATCGTTTTTTGAGCCTACTTCCCTTCAACAAGCTAGGCTAGGGAACTGCAAGGTATGCTGTCCATGCTCCTATCTATACTGCAGCTTTCACTCTACCAACGGAATCCTCATCTATATTTGGATAGGAACCTAAACCAGTAACTTCATCCTTATCTGTGTTGGAGTCGATCCTAGTGATCGCATTCTGAATAGGATCTCGTCCCACCGTGGTTCCTATGACCAGATGTCTTTGCGACAAGATTATGCTTAGTGTCTGCAATTGCTCTCAAGGAGCTGCGCGTCCTCGGCCTTCTTTGATCTTTTTTAATTCTACTTTGGACAATTTGAACCTGAGAGAAGGAATTGAGATCCCTGTGCAGCTTATGTTGCAATCCACAAGATGTGCTTAATTGAAATCCAATTCTCTCTCGCCTCAATAAATCCCAATCAATCCGCTTTTTAACATTCCATTTTGGAGGGATCGTGACCAAGCCCATTTCAGCAAGTCAAGGGGATAACTCTCTTCAATTATTCCTGGGGAGTCAAGATCCATAACAGTTTCCTAGGATGCAATCAAAAAAAGAGCAGAATCTGAGTCCAGCATCTCAAGTGATTAGGCGGGGGCAGGATTCGAACCTGCAATCTTCAGGTCATGAGCCTGATGAGTTGACCAATTCCTCTACCCCGCTTCTTCCCCTTATCCTCATAAGGCTTTCAGACCTCAACTCAACTAGTGCTTTGGTGAAGAATGATAGTCCGTAAGGATGATGGAGCTGATAGGTTAGTGAAATTCTACCTATCCCAAAATTCCTCAGAAGAGGGCTGCGCCATTGGAAAAGAGTTTAGGATAGCTTCCATTCGAATATCTAAATGGCACGCAGCAAGAGGTCGAATATCTAAATGGCAGGCATACCATAGTCGTCAATAATATTTCGATTTTTGCACTTTCTACTTTCTATTAATATTAATGCACTTCCTATTTCGGGTAGACAAATAGAGCCAAATGCAAGGTACAGAATTGAATGATGGCAGGGGTAAAGCAAAGACTCTTCTTATTTCGATGTAGCATTGGAAATGGGAAGGATAGCTCAGTAGGTCGACCAAGAGCAGAGGACTCATTTGAAACTCCAATAAAGTATTGAAATCTAGACCCTCTTTGTCCGCTGATGGTTTGGGCATGCTCATTAATCACTGCATTCCTGTCAACGCTTTTGTCTTCCCGGTTGTCTGTGTTGCTGGTTCTGCTCGTGATGGAGAAAGACATGCAAGCGATTACAACAGCCTCCGTATTAGCCTTACCCCTTGATATGGAGGAAGTCACTGAAAGCTCTGACTCGGGATGAGCCTTGTCTCTTTGGGTAGGACTCTTTCTCTCATTAGCAATCCCCTGCAAGGCAAGGAAGTTCAGGGCTATCATCCCTATACCCTCACTTCTACCTGAGAACATAGTCATTTCATTCTTTTTTCATTTTTTCTTTACTATATTATAAAAGACAGAACTCTTCTTTATATATTATAATATAATTAAGATAGTTCTCCACAAGACATGCAAATGGGTCCCGCATAGATGAAGAAAAGTAGTGGAGCGAGCCGACCTTAGAGTGAGTGGAACCCTACCTTTAGTGGGCTTCATTTGACCGACCTAAGCTCCCATTCCATTCGCTAGGAGAGTTTGTCTCAACTTCGATCTCGGGCTACAAAAGAACAAAGCGCGACATGCTCGGAACCATGAACTAAGGTCTCACCTCACGCGACATGCTCGGAACTATCCAACAAAGGACAAATACAAGTAGTCGGATCAGATAAGGTCAGACTCAGACCAGACCTCAGACTCCCCTCTTGCACAATCCCATATTCGCAGAGAGATTGGCGTCCTAACAATCTAATCTATATTTGCAAATTATTCTCGCTTGAGTTCGGAAAGAGAACCGCTTCGCCCCTTCCCTCTGGTTCCACTCTCCCAGGCAAACCTCTCTTCGATCCAGCGCAAGGAAGTCTTCTTCCGATCTAGTCTAGTATGTCCTCCTCTTCCCACCCACTAGCTAAGTCACTTTACTACTTCCATACCACAGGCCCTGTGAGCCGCATTGCAGCGCTCAACTGGCTCCGCGTCACGGTCTTCGCTCCTTAGCCTCAAAGTCGACGTATCCAAAGATTGATCACACGTCGCACAAAGGACCGTGAATATCCATGCCTCCATTCCATGAACTAGATATCATATCTAGCCCACACACACTAGCTATCATGCTGCGATCAAAACAACTATCACGCCTCCATTCCTTCTTAGACTATACTCAAACTCTCTTCCTGCAGCATAAGAGAAGACGTCTGACCAGCCCTCAACTATTCTTATAGGATATTTCGGCCCAAACAAAAAAACACTCTCTCTCTCACAGGTCGTGAATGGCATTCAAAACGTAGAAAGATCTTACCCTAATATGTTAGGTCGAGCCAAGCAGATTAAGGCCTGCCTGAATATCATATATTTTTGTTGGTAGATCTTTCGTAGAGTCATTTAGGGTAGTTAGCCTAATAATCCGTACATGGTCTTTCCTGAGGATAATCTACAATTGCTACGCAATTACTATAGTAAGTAAACGGAGCCCAAGATCTTGAATGAAAGCTCATTCGTTCACTCCTTGTAGGGAAAAGATCATCAGATGCAATATGCTTCACACATGCGCTTCTCCGCTTCTCCTAGTAATGAGTTCAAAGTTCACTGAAATGACTCTTGATCGATAAAAGCAACGACCCATGGGGCTTCGCATATTGTGGACCAAGGTCCCGCCTGGTAAAACGGCTGCCCTCAGATCGTCGAATTGAAGTCATTCGTGAACTCGGGAAAAGAATAAAAAAGATGAGCCCCCCGATAAAGAGGCTTTCTTGGGACGAGCAAGATTCAATTCCTTTAGTTTGAGTGTGAGTGGGGGAGGAATCTTATTGGGGGAGGATCATTTTGAATTTATTGTATATGATAATTTGGAATGCCCTGAGAGTACGTCAGTTGAAGCAACTAAGGAATAAAAAAAGAAAGAAGTGTCTTTCGGGGAAATGAAAAAACGATTTTCTTTAGCTAAGAAGAGAATAGGATCTCATCCTCAGGGCAGGGATTCTCTACAATGACACTGTAGACCAATGGAAAGGGATGTAGCGCGAAAAAAACATTTCTCTTTCCCCTCGAATCAGAGAAGGCACCGGGAGACGCAGGAACGAAGGGGAAGGTCAGACTGGCCCGCGTAGTATTAGATAGAGGTATTACCAGGCAGACCTCTCAGTGTGTTCTTCTTGCCCATCTTATTAAGTGCCTACTTAGCTATTATATATTTGAGCGAGTGAAGGTATCTACTTTGATTGATCAGCTGGATTACGCTGTACGAATTCATGCCTTGCAAAAAGCTAATATCAGTTATGTCGTGTACGTGAAGAAAAAAAAGTGACCCCAACTTAGAATTACTTGGGCCCCGGGTCCATGAATCGTTGAAATAGTGAGAATTCTTGATCTCTCTCAATATAATATAAGTCGCCTGAATATCATATATTTTTGTTGGTAGATCTTTCTCCGTTTTTCATAGAACTTACAACTTACATCTTACTTATACGGGGCAGGCCCATGAATATATAAGTTCTGGAAAGAGTTCATGGATACATGAACGACTTGGCCCTATAATATAAGTTGTTCATGGCCCATAGAACTTACTTAGAGGCACGTAATTACTGTAATCGCCAGCTAGCTGGGAGTATAAATGTGCCTTTGGGGCAATTTACGACTAAATATTAAGTTCGGGGCCATGTTAGACTAGACATGAAAAACTACGAAAGATCTGCAACTTACTTATATTATATAGGGGCACACGAGCACGTCGCTTCTCTCGTCCCTCGTTCCTCCCTCTCCTGTCGATCAGGGACTCAGGGACCTTGACTCATGGGCCCGAGCTTGCTTCACTCATTGAGACACGTCCTACTACTCTACTCCTTACTTCTTTTCTCTACGAGACTGAGCCTGCTTTCTGGCTTCTCCCCCTGTCTGTCATCTGCGATCAATGCGCTCTTAAATTGGCGTCAAGTCATCTATGAATGTGATGAATTCACTGGCTCCGTGACTGGCCTGGCCTTCACATTTAGTGGTCCACAGATGCCAGAATGAATCAACTCGAGAGGTTGGTGTAGTACAAGAATGAGAAAGCCACAACAGCAGGGCGTAAGAAAACACATTTCTCTCTTTTTTTTAAATAACAAGAATAATGTGACAATATATAATGTGGTTCTGGTTGAGTAAAGGGTCAACGCAAGGATTTGACTTCGAAGCAATCTCTTTTTTGTGCCCTTATCCAAACGGGTCTTGCAAGAAAGACGGATTTCATATTGAGCTCCAAATATACGCTATTGGGATGGAATGGCTCAACCGACGTTCTCCTCCCCCCTAAGAACCGCACGTGCGAGTTCCCCCGCATACGGCTCAAGTTGCTTTGGCCCTTTCCTTCGCGCTTGGTAAGCGCTTCGCTGTAGCCAAGCTTACTGCTAGCCTAGCCTATCGGCTAGAGCCAAGCTTCGACCGCGATTGCTCGTCGCTTCTGGCCGCCTTATTCCGTCACCCTTTATCCAAGTCAGCACCGGCATCTCTTTCTTCCTTGCCTTGCGGCCGGGCCGGCTTTACAGCAAGCTACCTGTCGCCTATCTCACCCGGCACTTTTAAGGGTGAGCCTTCGCTTTTTGGATCGTCTTCTGCCCAATGCGGTACCCTCCCGTTTTTTGGTTCCCATCCCATTGGGTTTACCTTGTTCACAGGTTGACCCCATGGCAGCAAGAAAAGGCGATCTTGTGCTATACTCCGGTGATCTCTTGCCTACCGAGGCACGCTAACTCCCATCGTGTCTCAGATCACATTCCGCTCTTCGAAAGGGTAAAGCCCACTCATCCATCCTCTCGTAGATGCGGTTCGGTTTGACGAAGCGTCTAAACACAGTTCACTCGCGTTGATCAATTAAGAGTTTTGCCGCCACTCCTTAAGGTTAAATGTTGTATCATACACTTATTGCATAGTCTCCCACGCTTCATACCTCCTCTCCTCTTCTTAAGGTCAAGGGCTAGGCATGGTGGGGTAGGAGCATCCAGTCGGAAGGCCTGACAAAAAAGTCTTATGTCCTCCGAGTCGCACGGCGTTTTAACCGAAAGAACTTCTTGCGCAATTCATGCGTTTCCGTTTTTATGACCATAAATTCTTTCTTTATTTTCATTTCAAATTGTTCTCTGGACTTTTTATCAATATGAGGTGATCGTAACACAGTATATAAGAGTCGTGAAGAGGGCAATCCAATCTTCCGTGTGTAAGGCGTAAGCCCCCAAAAATGGTAGTTTTTCAATACAGAGTTCTCAAAAGATCGAATCACTATGTTGGTGGTCGTGACTTTTGGTGGTCTTGATTTGATCCTCTGCCTGTTCTATTGATCAGAAGGCAGTGCCACGCCTGTTTAGAATTCGGGTCTTGGCGTGACTCCCTTTTTCGTAACAAGAAGTAGGACCAGAAGAAGAAGCCTGAGCACTGGACGAATTTCCGTTCTATGACGAAGAAGAAGAAAGGATGGGACAACGGCAAGCATGCAATGCTCCTCTGCTGACCTGATGAAAGAGCCAGACCCTCAACAAAAGAATGGATTAAGGTGGGCAACTACTATATTCTAGTTTGGAAAAATGGGATCTTTCTTTTTTTCTCATCAAGTTCTTCTTTTCTCTGCCGCTGTTAGAACACCACAATATTCTTCCTTTTGGGGTTAATGCTCTCAATGGTGAATCGATCATTCGCTATCCTTTGAGTTATGAGAGGACAGAATGGAAGAAAAGTAATGAAACCAGCGATGGCTACTGAATAACCTCCTTTTACTTTGTTAATAAGAAACCCTTTGACCTTTTTCTTCGTTCGCCAAATCTTCTTCAGTTCCATCCAAGCTCGGTTTTGTCTGAATCTTCGTGGAAGAAGAAGCGGTTCACCAGCCGCTACATCCAGGGATCCCACAAAATCATTAAACCTGGCGGCTGCTCGCTCTTTGATCAGTGATTGACCGGCCACTAGATCGATGAAGAATCTCTCAAAAATCCGCTTTTTGATCAGTGATTCACCAGCCACTACATTCAGGGATCCCACCTTATTCTCAAACCAGGTAGCTCGGTTGATTGGCACTCCTGTAAGCTCATCTTGCATACAAATGTTTTGGGTACCAGGTCCTGCATCCACCAAGAACATTTCTTCCCTTAAGCGTAAGCGTAAAACAGAAGATTTTGAGGCGTTTCCACTACATAATAAGAAACTGGAATTAGATCGTCGAAATGTCCAATAGATGCTCATCTACTGTTCTTTCTGTTGAGAAAGCATTTGCTCTTCGTAGCGCTCTCACTCATCAGTCGCTTCTGACATTCATTCCTAGAAGCTTTTCCTCGTTACTTGACTGAACGTTGCGGGCTGGCGTCCTTATCAGTCGCACCTCTTCTTTCTTCCTCTCTTGGCGAAGACCCTAACACAGACCCTAATCATCTAATAGAACGCACTAAACACTAAAACAATCCAACACTAATCAAGGTAGAAAGAAGAGAGATAATAAGCGCACCGCATAGATCACTGACAGAGAAAAGCCTTCAATCGCCTTCTTTCAAGCGTCTACCACTAATCACTCTATGGAACTCCGAACTGCCTTTCATGCGATAGAAGTGGCAAGTGCCCGGGCACCGGACTCGTGTGAGGCCCGAGGTAACGACGGGGTCACAACTTGTGGCAGTTCGCTCTGATTACACTACAGGTTCCGCGATCAAATAGTAGTCTGAATTCATTGTCGCGTCGTTATCACTCCTTATGGAACGCCCCTCTTCTCTCAACTTACTTATATTATATTAGGGCCAACTCACAACTTACTCTTTTTGGCGAGAACTTAATTTCTTTAAGGGGGCGG
>JBBPFQ010000077.1:1850103-1871054 GCA_037974815.1 Kaempferia elegans
TCCTCAGAAAACTAGCATCCCGGATGGTTGAGCTCAAGGAAAGCACCCTGAGAGCAAGAAGTTCGATCAATTCTGCCAAAGCCTCTCAGTCTACTGCTTCTGAAAACACTTCTTATCTAGTTTGAAAGTATAGTTTAAATAAGGGCTTCTATCTTAGTTTAAATATGGGCTTCTATCTTCTTTGTTCTCCTCTGCTTACAAACAGGGTAAGAAGAAGTATAAATCTGCAGTTAAGATGAATGCAAGAATCGGATCTTAGCTCCCGTTGACCGGCTCTACGACCCCGCAAGGCACTACTGTAGAGCTCTTTGGGCGAGACTTTATCGATCACAGCTTCTCACTTATCTCACTGACAGACTAGCAATTCAAGAACAGCTTCTTTCTCTTACGCAATTTAGACTCTCCACAACAATCTTGATTTCGAAACAAGGAAAAGGATTCTCGACATGCTATGCAAGGCGGCAAGTGCTACTTCCTGTTAGACGAAGCTTAATATGTTTTCTATTGGACTTGGTTGAGTTGACGAAGAAAAGAGAGTGAGTTTGATTCCTTTCTCACGGAGGAAACTTGGCAAAGGTTTCCAAGCCGTAGTCCAAGAGGCAAAGGTTCTTTGCCTTGCTTTCAAACTGACTTGCCTTATCCTATTGGGTTAAAGTGCTATTACTGCTATACCCGTCTACCCGGTCTTACTGTGAGCCCTCCCACTCTTGGAAGAAGTCACACCTTAGACACGGTAGGTAAGATTAGAACTTAAAGGCCCTTAGACCATTACACAATGGAGCACTTGCTTACACCACTAGTTAGAGAACTGGGGAAGGGGGAAGAAAGGAGCAACTTAGATCTCCTGAAGACCGTCCTCCTTATGTGATGCTTACTAAGGAAGCTGATCCCTCACCAGATGCTTAGTGAGAGCCATTCTCCTTGTGCTTTGATAGACTACTATAAGAGAGTCTTTAGGAGAAAGATTATCCGCTTCGGCTTGCCTCTGGAAGCTCTATTGTTAGACAGACCTTAGCGGACTACTTATTTGAAGCTTGACTTGTTCTCAGGATCTAAACTGACTGGAAAGAAGAAGCATTAACGAAAGTAAGGATGGAAAAAAAAGGAGGCTGTTAGCTCTTGCTTTGCCCCGGATGCGGCACCCTCTATTCCTAAACTAGAGAGCGTCAGGGATGCTTTGGAATAAGCTAAGCTCTTCCAGTGAGAGTGGCGTATCCACAGCGCCGATCCCATTTTTATTCTTATCAGCGGGATAGGGAACTAGTCCTCTGCGATTGCACGACCTTTCCTCACCAGCAGAAAAGAAAAACAATCCAACGCCGTTGAGTTTCTTTTAAGGCAGCCTCATTCTTTCTCCCGAAACATATATAGAAAGAGGAGTAACGACGGGACAGGTCACGACTACGTGTTTGACTCCGGCCAGAGAGTTCTTTTGTCCAACTACTACTCCAACTCTATAGAAAAAGACAGTCAGGCCTCTCCCTTGAGCCCCGGGAGGACAGGTTCTATTAAGAATAATAAAAAGATTCCAGCAAAGAGGATGGCAATCAACGGCTTTCTAAAGCTCAAGGAGTTGCTTGTTGGCTGGGAAGCGAAGAAAGAACGTAAGCACGCCTGTGGGTGTCTTTCGCATGTTGCCATTCCAGAGGTGAAAGTACACTTTCTTTATTCTTTATTCCATTTCTGGCATAAGAGGGCTTTTCTCTTTGCTCTTTTAGCGGAATAAGAGCAGTTGGTAAGATTAACATAAATATAGGTCAGAAAGAATCCAATGTCCCTAGTATCAGGAAAGAGGGTGCACATTCATAGGCCAATCTCTTTTCTTGCCCGTTCCCAGGAAAGGTATGAAATAAGCCTCTTCTTCAGGCAAGGAGCGCTTCCTATATAGAATATGTCCTAACTTCTTTCCCCGTACCGGACCGCTGCAGCTAAAGGACGTGCCACTGGACGAGGATTTCTTTCTTTTTTCATATTCTATGAGCGCGTTCTCCTCTTTTGAAAGAAAGATGTAAAGTGTGGTCTTCTCGTCACTCTTCGGGATGCTAAATAAATAGTCGGTATTGATTCGATTCTTCCATGGGATATGGGTTTACATGGCGGGGACTCCCAACTTATTGAATAGGTGACTTCCGATCAAAAATGGTCGAGGAATAGGCCTTGGCAACAGCAAGCCTTTCTCCTTTCTTTTCGTTTGTTTCTTCCACATGACTACTCGAGGGTTCCTAAAAGGGTAGTGTGAGGCTAGCAAATGTCGTCTTACGATCATGATACTCGGAGCCTTAATTCAGTGAGCTCCCGCTAGGCTAGGTTAGGTGTAGCAACCTGACGACACGAAAGGTTTCGAATCTTCAATGCTACTCCTAAACAGTAAAGAGGAAGGCTTGGACCAGCTCCTGAATTTGTAGGCGAGAAGCTCTTTGTTCGAGTTGACTGTGTGATTGTGGTTTTCTTTATGGCAACCGGAAACCTTTTCCTGAATTGAGAATGAGTAGAAGCGCCTTTGACAGGGGTTTACGGGATGGATGCGGGAAAGAACTCCCCTTTTGCAAAGCAAGGTTTCACCCTCTGATTACACTTTTTGAGGGATGGGATCTTCTGCCTAGATTAGATCTCTCACGGGATTCATCTGGGATTTCTGGATGGACTGGCATTGAACATGTCATTCCAGACTTCGCTATTCTCACAGTCAGATCGGACATTGAAATCTGAAGTCAACTATCAAGACAGGACTGTCTTCTCTATTGGATTTGCTGACAGTTGTATTCTTTCTCCTATTAGCTGTCAGTTGCAATATTGACTTTCTTGTCTTATCTTCTTTCTTAACATCTGACCTTCCTTGTCTTAGCTTTGCAGATATTCTTTCTGCTTAAAGTGGATCTTCCATGTGCCAATCAAAGAGAACGAAGTGCACTACACTTAGCTCTCTAGGTTAACGTCAAATCCTGTCCACCTAGCATCCCACCTTCCCCAATGTTGTTTTAGTATTGGGCACCAGGTCTTTCGATGAG
Source organism: Kaempferia elegans (assembly GCA_037974815.1). Taxonomy (NCBI): domain Eukaryota; kingdom Viridiplantae; phylum Streptophyta; class Magnoliopsida; order Zingiberales; family Zingiberaceae; genus Kaempferia; species Kaempferia elegans. Next base: position 1,853,112 of record JBBPFQ010000077.1, read on the forward strand.
CTTACTAGAGGGAGAGAGATCGATTAGCCGTGAAGGGGCCCCTTGCCCACTCCCCTTCCCCCCATTTCAGGGGGCGTCGTCCTCTTCCTCAGGTAGGAGAGACTAAACCTTTCAAAAGGATAAACTTAGAAAACTAAGAGAATAAAAAACGCCATCATTAATGCGAACAAGGCACTCGGTTAGAGCAAAGCCCAAAATGGCATAACCAAATAAGAGTTTAGCCAGGCCTTTCAGATCTTATCCGTATTCCGATCGAAGAAAGAAAGTTTCAGTCTCATAAAATAAAGCAAGCACCTCTTTCACATAATAAAGTGGAGGCGGGCTTGGGTACGATTCCACATGAAAGAGGACAATTTCCCCTCTTGAGTAATGGGAAGCGGGCTAGTCCCAGAAAATGCTCGTTCCTTTGTCGTTGGGGCTTACAATTCAGCTTTCCTATCTCCTCCAAAACCATAAGCCAAAAGCAACTCGATGGATCATTGAGCTGGTCAGGCTGATTCCATCTGCGAATTCTACGCAAATGGGAATCAACCCCATACTCCTCCAAATGATTTTAAATTATGACATCTACATCCTTCCGTTGTTCCTCTTTGGACCCCGGCAGTCCCAGCTGCAAGGCCTCGGCCTTTTCCACAGCCTCCTCAGCTAGGCACTTTCTCTTTCGAATTCAAAATCAAGTCCCCCACTCATTCTGCTTCCCTTCAGAGAAAAGAAGACATGAAGTGGGCATTTTAGTGGGACGGGGATAGGAGGATTGGTTGCTTGATAGATATTGGCCCGTGATCCCTTCTTTCGATTCGAATAGGGGTGTTGGCCCAGCGAGTGTGGTCTATTTTAGCCGTAGCTAGACTGCCAGCCCTTGCGTGCGGTGTACTTTCTACGATCCCGTCTCCCTTCTCTTACTTTACGAAATTGAATAATCGAATGAAGATCTAGAAATATCATAATTAAAGAAAGATCTACGCGTAGAACAAGGGGATAAGAAAAGACAAGCGTCTGTCCCTTGTCACTGAAAGAATTACTGAACAGTCACTAAAACTAACCGGCCAGATAGTGTCCAATGAAGACCAACCCTAGACTTGTGCGAAGGCGGTCAGAAAGCTCTCAGACAGGAAGAAGCCATCCCTTTGGATTGTGCAATGCTCCAGCCACGTTTCAGAGGTTAATGATGGCCCATTATGTGCTAAATGCTGCGGAATAAGAGCTCTTAGTCCTTTCGGCGTAAAGGTCGAGAATGAATCCTCTTGTTGCATCGAATACCATGGTTGACTCTTGGGGAGAGAATGAAAGGCTTATAGCCTGAATATAAATAAAGAAAGCATATGACATATAGAAAGAAGAGAATGCAAGCTCTTTGAAAAGAAACTCCTATTTATTGAAGGAATTCCCGGGACGAAGTCCATCACACAGTTATACTTTAAACCAGGTAAACCACATCTGAGGAAGAGCAGGGAGAATCGTAGACTAAGAAGAGAGGACGTAAACACATTCATTGAATTGGGCAGCTTTGTTAGGAAGAAGCGGTTAGCGGAACTAAGTTCCACGAGCAACTTCTTTGAAGTGTTTTTCCTGACCCAATCTCGGATCAGTTGGTAAGTCCACGGGTACTTTACTAAAAAAAGCATCTCGAATATCATACTATATAAGGCTAGCTCCTCGAACCGGACCAGATTCTTTGAATCTTGTACTAAGCTATGGGTAGACTGACTCTAGACTTTTGGGTTATAGGGTTTGAGCGTGGGATTACTTAAGAACTACGCCTACAAGGCGGTTAGCTGTCTTCCCTTCCTTCAACGGTAACTGTTATTCCTTGTCCTCTAAAGTGAGGGAATTCGCTTCATTCCTATTTATTCTATTCCCAAAGTCAGTGCCACATCTCTCGAAAGAAAGCACAGCCTTGATTCCGACAACAATGCTTATTCCCACAGCTGATTCAATAGCTACGGATAAGTAAAAGCTTGCTACAGAAAGGTTCCGAAGGAAAAGAATAACAAAAAGAAAGGAAATCAAGGAAAAAGTCCAATAGCGAATAGACTTCCCGAAGTAAAAGAGAGATAAAGAATAGACCATTCTCTAGCACTTGCTACAAACAATTCGTGAACATCCGATTTGTGAACAGAAGAAGGAAGGCATGGAGCTAGAACTAGTGATTCCCTTGCGATCGTGTCTTCCTACTAAACGAAGGATCAGCGCACGGATCGGGGTTTCTGACTCGCGGAAAGAGGCTCATGCTATGCCTAAAAGTAAGCATTGGATGAATGCCCCTGGGTTACGAGCTCTTGCCACTCTACTGAAATGAAAACAAGAAGAAAGCTTCATCAAGTGTTTTTGTGATAGCGATGGCGGAGAAACCAGATCCTTCATCCCCGTGGAAGAGCCATCTGTCCCGGCCTCTTCGAAAAGCAAGTTCCGGGGTCATTTTGAAAGCCGGTGAGCGAAAGCGAGAAAGCAAAATGTTTTTCTAGGCCTCTTAACCTTCCCGGTGAGCTAAGGCACTGCCCCGCTGTCTCCGACATGGACCCTCGCCTTCCTTGCCCGTAGGCTATGGAAAAGGAAGAAAGAAAAAGAAAGAAAAAAGGTGCGTGCTTAGCGGATGAAAGAGCGGAAGGAAGTGATCGAGCGATGAAGGCTTCGGCTAGCGAAGTGAGTGAGCGCAGGTAGAACCTTTTGGAAATTGATATTTAGTGTTCAGGGTCTTGGCCGACAGTTGACAGGCTCGGATTGCAAGCGGGTGGGGTATTAGTAGAATGGTGAGAATGGTCCTCCATGCCTTTCGCGCAAGAGAAGAGGAGAGGAGTGGTACCCCCAACGGCTGACAAGAAAGAAAGCACACCAAGAAGGACTGCCTTAAGTGTTCCAAACGTATGAGAGAATGATGACACGGGAGCTTAGCGAGGAGTTGCGTGGACGTCGCTGCACATAATATCTGCCCAAATTAAGGTTAGGCTCGCCTGTCGAGGAGAAGCGAACAGTACTGTTCATTGATTGAATGGATTTCCCTGATATCGCGAATGGAGCTTAGCGCGTAGTCGAGCATCGGATATCAGATCAGACTAGCCTGCGTTAGCGCTTTCTCGGTCTCCTTCCAGTGATCCGCTTCGCTTAGAGGAGCTGTTAGAGGAGCAGTGATCCTCACTCATTCCTCACGACCTCACTCATTCCTCATGACATGGGGATCAACCCACTCATCAAGCAAGTCAAAGCTAGAGAACCAGTCATCGAGGAAGAAACTAATACAATATGACGAGGAACTAGCTAATAGCTAATACAACAAGCCCCAAAGTACCCCAGCATCACAACAAGTACAACAACGGGGAAGCGGCTGACTGCAGTCCCTTCGCTTTATGCGCAACGACCAAAAAAAGAGGTTTTGCCTTTTTCTTTATGGTATCAAGGGATTTGAACTCCTTTCGATTTCGAAGCCAACTCGACCAAAGTTATAACGGACTTAAAGATAAGATATGAGTCACAATTTAATTGACCCATATATTCAGAAGTCTTTATTTCGTCCGTTGACAACTGGGAGGATAACTTCAACTCTACCTGGAGCTGGTAAAAGGCGTTTGTTCGTTATAGGTAACTATATTGTGCAGCGCTTATTATATAAAGTAGATTCGTGGGCAATGCGGGTATTAGCCCGGTTGCCCTGTGATGGAACCTTCCGACAGGAGGATCCCATTCATCGTCTTAGCCTGCTTAAACCGACGGACATTTCTTCATTCGATTTAAGTAATGCGACTGATCGATGGCCAGTGGCTTATATCTCGACAGTAATGTCTTTGATATTTGGCTCTATGGCAGGCGAATGTATTGTTTTGGGTACGCTTAGTACTAACTTATGCTCGGTTGGTCCTCCTTTGTTAAAGAAGAGGACCCTGATGTTCTATTTTAGTACTGGCCAACCATTAGGATATTACGGCTCTTGGGCTCTATTTAGTTTGTCACACCATTACCTTGTATGGCTGGCTGCTATATTAGAGTATCCAAAGATGAGGACCCCTTTTAAAAGGTATGCACTATTGGGTGATGACATAGTCATCGCCGATAGGAAGGTTGCCCTAAGGTATAAAGAACTAGTGACTATGCTTGGAGTATCTATATCTGAGTCTAAGTCAATTGATTCAAAAGTGGGTGCTCTGGAGTTTGCTAAGCAGTTTTGGGTTAATAAGGTTCAAACGAACCTTACACCTGTCTCTGCGAAAGCTGTACTGGCTTCCTCAACCTTTCTTGGCATGTGTCAGCTAGCGGAGAAGTCTCACTTAAAGCGAGACTCCTTAATCCGGCTTGCTGGCGCAGGCTTTAGAGTCCGAGCTAGGCTTCGTTCGCCATCACTGTCTTTGCGATGGAAACGATTATTAGTCTGCTCAGATAGGTCTTTGTCATACCTGCGATTACCTTTAGATTTATGGTTTGGTAGGGGAAACCCTATTAATCCTTATCTTAAAGGAATTATAGTCGCAAAAGTACTGGAAGCATTAAAACCTAAGGAATTAGTATTAGTGCCTTCTAAGTACTGGGAGGGAGATAGTGATTCTGAGGCCTTTATGGAGTACACTCTTTACCGTAATTGGTTAAAATTCTGGCTGGAGTGGGTCCAATGGCATGCAGCATTACTATCTGATCCTGATCCTAGTCTTGATGATCTGTTTAATCCGCCTATGGTTCCAACCCATTGGAAACGGTCGTTGAAAGACAACATTGTCCGATACGGCGTCCTTTGGAAATGTTGGGATCTGGGCGATGAATGGACCATCATGACTGTTCCTCCGTGCCTCACTGCACTTAGGGATAGATATAAAGAGAGTACATAACAGATAAGTAAATGTAATGCTTAGGCATATAAGGAGAACGACGGGCTCGACCGAAAGGGCGACTGAACAGGGTAGATCTTTCGTAGTGTGCAAATTACGAATAGCCATTCACGGGGCTACGCAATTGTAGATTATCCTCAGGCCATGAACTCTTGTTGCTGCGGTGTGATAACGACGCGCTTCCTATGATGAGAAGGAAGGCCATAGAGGTCAAAACTAAATGTGGAAAAGGCTGATTTGAACCTCCTCCAAGCCATTTGGGACACCGAAACTAACGTCGTGCAGCCGAGTAGGAAAGCAGCGAAGCAGTTACTTCGATCACCGGAGCGAGGCTTCGGGAATCTCTAAAAAGTGCTTTCCTTTCCAAGAATAAGAGTGTGAGGATCCCGCATACAACAACTAACGTTTCGTCTTTACCGGATATCAATGCGATCCTCTTTCCTTGTTTTTTGCGATTGGTTTAACCGCATGGGTGGGGCTGACTACCCGATAAAGTCATAACAACAACAAAATAGAATAGAGTGATTACATCTGTTTAGCAAAGGGCATCGCTAGCACTGAAATAAGTAGAAGCTACAGGTCTCTATTAGATATGGGCATAGCTAGGTCTGTCTTCTGTTCCGGTTTTAGTGAACAACTCGGTGGTATTGGATCACCAGCTTATGGTAAGAAAAGAAGGAAGCAAGCCCTAATAACCCTTGACTAGCTAGCAGCGCTTTTGGGGCCATAACTACAGGGCAAACCGTGGAGATTAACTTACCGCAGCTCAATGAGGTACCAATCCAGTAAGACTACCACCCACAAACCAGGGAGGACTTCTCCTATCAACCCTTCTCAGGGGTCGACCCATCTAGTCGATCCGACAGGGAAGGGCGATGAGAGGAAGAGAAGGTCGATTCCACACTCCACTTCAAGGTCTCTGAGCGGAAGAGAGGGAATAGCTGGCTAATAGGTGCCCAGGCCGGGACATCATTTCCTTTCTCCTCCTCTAGCTGCTGGTGAGGGGCAATCGACCGATCCCTGGAACCACATTTCTTTATACGTATATGGATAGATAGATAGCGACTCTTCCTCATTGATTTTATTTCAAATGGAACTAACGGTCCGGCTTTCTATGATGTTTGTGATATTTTTTCCCAATTCTTTATTTAAGTAGTCTTTTTGCGTAGGTCAGGGTTGGGGGGGTGTAGTCTTTTTGAGCGGTGATATCTTCAATAAGAACGAGGCCCGCCCCATTTCTGTAATCATATGTTCATACGAAAACCATCTAGTGACGACTCCGTTCGAACGTACTTTATGTATTGGGCGCTCCAAGTGTTTTTATTGGTTTCATCCCGCCGAGCCTTCCTTTGTCCCATGCGGTTGCCCTATTTGACGGGGTTCGGAATCAGACCGCTGTGTTTAAGTCGTCTGGCCGGTGCTTGCAGTTTTTCCTTCTATCCTGATTTCTATGCCAATCGTAGCTTATCTGGATTTCCTTTCATTACAAAATAGAAAGAGGGAAGAACGCAGTTTTGGGTATTAGGTGCTACACCGTCCATTCAAGATATGGTGAAGTTCATTCGCAGAGCTTGGAATTTCTTTAGTCTTCCATTTCTATGGTTCGTAAAGGCACCTTTCCCTTCGATTTCGCTGACTCTTCAGCTAAGGAACATGTTATGGAGGCAGGACCTTGGACAACTTGGGATCACTAAGATACCCATTTTGGCGAGGTACCGGGGTTTGCAACCGCAGTCCTGGGGGTAAGGATTCTATAGCCAGCATCTCATTTCTCATTGGCACCCCCACCACGAACGGCTCCGCCATCACATTGTATTAGCCAGGGTTTAAAGAAAAAAAGGATAATTGCGCTAGGCGCTCTCTTAAAAACGAAAGTGAAAGAAGCCCGCGTACCCACTCTTCTTTCCCCCCATCGCAGGGGGCCTTGTCCTACTCCTTTGTCCTTCTCTTGTATGAGAAGGGAGAGGGGCCCCGTTTAAAGGTAGGGGCTGAGACATTCTATTAGTTCATTTTGGGAGTTGAACCCATGATGATGACAACTGACCGAAACTGGTCCTCAAACTACCGTTGACCTCTTTATACTATATATTTATGTGGTTAGCGTGCACCTCAGCCTATAAACCCGATCTTGAGGAAGTCCACTTTCACCTAAATAGACTAGGCTTGCATCTCCCATTCAGTCCGGCTGAACAAAAACGACTGCTGAAAATAGCTTGAGCAAGAAAAAGCATTAATTGAACGACAGGAAGATCCATAAAAGCACGACCGAGGCTTTTATTCTTTATAAAGAGGTATGTATTCCACTCCTGTATGGCCAATAGACGATCAGAAAGAACACGTAACCCCTAATCGAGTGCTCCTGATCTTCGGTAATAAGTCTTCGTTAGACTGTGCTAGGTCTGTTCACTTTTTCAAAGCTGTTAGGTCTCTCTAGTGGTGAGACTGAAAAAAGAATTAGCATTGACTCCATCTAATCGGCGGAAGACTGAGAAATTCTTTGTGCTTTCTCCCCTAAGAGAGGTTCAAGTCGACCCCTTCTATCGTATCATGCCACGTGACGTCTGATCTTGGTGGACCTGCTACGAAAGAAGTTCAGCCTTTACCTGATAAAATCTACCGCTTTTCCCCGAGCCGACTACAATACCGCCCAAACAGATTATTGACTCTATTCCGGGCTGCTGATGACAAGGTGGACACCCTCTCAACCTATGATGGGGAGGTACCCCACCACAGTACCATCGGGATCGATCATGACCCCACCAACTCCATGCAAAGGCAAAGGCTCCAGGATAGGTACCTGGTAGTCTAACCCTTTCGAGGAAACCACGTCGTACAGCTTGAAAGCCACCCCAAACCGCACCAACGCAAGCTTAGGTGGTTCCCAGTTGCACTGGACAGTGGGATACTAACGCAATTCGTCGATGGTCACCGAAGGATAGAGAGAGCTACTTTTGAGTACCAATGAAGGTACTCTAGCCACTGCTGAACCCATGCTCTTAGACATGACCATTCAATAAAATCCTTCATCGGCCTGAGGAGGCCAAATTCATCCATCCCATCAGTAGGGATGTTATGAAAAACCTCATCAGGAGGAGTCCGGATATCTTTAGGTCTTACCTTCTTTCGAAGAGAATCTATTAGATAGCCTTTCAAGTAAGGATTCAGCGGCCGGCCCCTGCCGAGCCAAAGCTCTTTAGGAAGTCTTAAAATATGAGGAGTACAACCGACTAAAGTGTTTATTTAGCCGGCCAGGTAGCTAATTGGCGAAAGCCAGCACCCCCTAACCTCATCAAGAGTGGAAAACTCAAGTGAGGGTCTTTTTGACGGACTGTTGCCAGCCCGAAAGGGTGGTGGGAGTTCAGTAAATCTCGGATAGAGATTAGAGAGAAATCCTTTCTCAAACCCTTGACCCTGAACTTCTTAGCAAACTCGGCAGCCCCCCGATCGGAAATCAATTCTTTCTGATATGAAAGACAGCCTTCACTTCAAGTGGTAAGTGGTTCAGTGCCTCTTTTTATTGTCTCCTTATTCTCTTTCTTTGTCTTCTAGGCCATCTTCTATTGTATGACGTCTGTCTTTGTCTTGTTCCAGTCTGGGAGAAGAGGGAGCCCAAAGAAAGTCATTTATAACACTCAATATCCATAAAGTCAAGGGGTAGAATTAGGGCAACTTCACTTATAATAAGCAACTTCACTTATAATAATTTAGATTAGGGCGCTCGAGCAACTGACTTCTATATTATATTATATTATATTATATTATATTATATTAGGCTGACAATACCCTAAATTACGGTATTGCGAGCCATCTAAAGATGCCCTTACGGATGCCCTGACTACCTTACGGATGCCCTTTACTATATAAGCGAGCCATCCTTGCGTCTAACTTACTTATAAACTGACCTTTTCGGCAACTTACTTATAGAGCGATCCCAACTTACAACTTACAAACTGGGCCTCGGCAACTTAATTTATAATATATTATATTAGGGCGAACTTACTTATATTATATTAGGGCAATAATGCTCGAGCAACTTACTTATATTATATTAATTATTGGGCTGTCTCAAACTTACTTATTTGAGGGCTCCGGTCGATCCCCATATACTGCAAGTCGTGAATGGCTATATAAAGAACACACTACGAAAGATCTGCCATAAGACTACACTAAAACGTCGGCCCTCTCCTTAAACTGAAGCTCTTATCCTAGGCAAACGAGGCTATTGAGCTCGGGGTCCCATTCATTCATTTCTCAAGGGAGGAGAGGTGCACCACCTACCCACTCATCAGGTGTTCAGCTGACTTGCACAGAAAGACCCCTAACTACTTTGAATTCGGCGAAACTGACTTATATAGGGCGAGAGAAGGAGATTCGGGACAGATGACATCAAAACCCGTCGTGACCTCGGCCCTAGCGGAAAGAGGAAGCCAACATTCATTATTGTTATTGAATCGAATGAAGGCCGCGTCAGCGCTCCTTATTCAAAGGTAGGGCACCAGCTTCACAATGAAAGTCTATAGTATTAGTAGTCCGATCTTTCTTGCGCTAAAATAAAAAAACTAGATTCTTGTATTTTCTCGACCGCTTGGAAGAGTTCTAGAAGATACTTGACAGGAAAGAGAATACAACAGTATGATTTCGCTTTTCTTTCCTCTTCGTTTTCCTCCCAAAACAAAATGAGTCTACTTTTGAGCTTTATAAACGCTGGCATAATCTATAAAGCAAAGGGAAGAGCACGTTGTTTTTGTCTCGCCGTAAGAGAAGATGCTTCTGGCTTTCTCTCGTAAGGAAAAACACTTCTTCACGTCGCTATAATAATAATAATCGCGTCGTCCCTTTGCTTTTTTTATGACGTATCGCACGTGCCCAGTCTCAACGTCACTTCCCAAACCTTCACCGCTTTTCCCCGATCTATTCAAGGTTCAAGTGTTCGGGTCCACAACAGGTAACATAAATGAACAAGTTTCTTTTGTATTCGAGCTGCTGAGGGCCGGAGCTCGTATGGAAACATTACTTCATTGTTCTATGAGGCCTTGCACTAAGCACATACTCGGATAGGGTCGCGAAGTGCAAAGATCCGGTCTTTGACAACCGTCGTCAGGACAACAAATAAAACCTATATGAATGTGTGTTCGACACTCACACTATAGGCGGGACCGGTTATAGGATGATCGCCGAGTGGCGTTCTGCTCGATTAGGCTCATGCGAGTGAGGGATAAGCTTTCCCCGTTCGTTCGCTAAGAGCAGCACAGCAGGGAAACTCCGGAAGAGCTCGAGCAGAAATAGTTGGTGAAAACCCACAAGACGCGCTCCTTGCATGACTCCAACGTTTTATGAAAGCGAAAGCGACAACGTCTCACCCTAACCCTCAAATAGAGAAAGGGGGCCTAATAATGAGCAATGCTGGTAACTGCAAATGGTTCCTAACCTCATCAAAATCAGAGTACGGCATATCCGACTATCCGGCAACACGCGAAGGAATAATGGTTCGATTCATCTCTTTGAATGCCAATTGAACCTTGAGAGTACCGCATGAGAATATGCTATCCCTGTGCTGTGGTACATGACTTGTGAACTCTCTTTGCCCATTTAGCTGCTTAAGTAACCACTGACTGACGCATTGGATTTCTATCTGCGGGTCTGACTCATCAACTGGTTCTCTCTCTTGTTGTACTGAATAGTGATGAGTGATGCATGCGGCACTTACTTGATCGATTCTTTAGTGCCATGACGAAAGATTGACCAGTTCAGTGGACAAGCCAGCCCTAGGAATAAGAAGACGTATTGAATGTTTCTCTCCCAAGCAGATTACGCGTGAATGGCTATATAGTGAAATGGTCTTTCCCCCCCCTCTTATAGTAATTACAATTTACGACTAAATATGAAGTTCGGGGCCATGTTAGACTAAATACTAAGTTCGGGAACTTACTTATATCAGGCACGCGTAATCTGCTGAGGAAAGATCTTTCGTAGTTTTGAATGGCTCTATAGTGAATGCAACTTACTTTATTAGGGCCCCAAAGGAAAGACCATGTTAGACTTGCCCGAAATAATATGATATAGTTGTTCGAACTTACAACTTACATCTTACTTGACGGGGCAGGCACGACCTGTTGCTTGGGCTCGAGCGGATACGCGCCCTAATAATATATAAGTAACTTGCCGCCCGCAACTTACCTTATAATATATTATATTAGGGAGTTAATTCGCCTCTAAATATAATATAAGTAAGTTCAGATCTTTCTACGTTTTGAATAGAACTTACTTAGAGGCACGCAATTACTGTAATTTGAATGATAATGACGCCGGTAGGGAAGATTTGGTGGATGAGATCTGAGACTGGGCTTTTGAGAAAGCAAGGCCCGAGGACCTGATATAAGTAAGTTGGGGGTGACGCCGGGGTGACGCGCCTTCTTTTCTCCCGGGGTGACTTTCGAAGGGGACAAGGCCATATCATATTCACCAGCCTTTTCGTTGGCTAGGGTTTCTTTGTAAAGGGTGGTAGACGACGAAGGGGACGGAAAATGAGTCTCTTGAGCCATTCTTTTTTAATAAGAAGCAGATGGAGAAAGGAGAGTCAAAGAGGTTGAGCACAAGAAAAGAGATTGGAAGAGAATTAGGAAGTCTTTGACAGACCGGTAAAGGAATGAGAGATCCTCTTCATTCTTAGTGAGGCTTCCCTATTCTAGTTAAGTTATCCCGTCCATCTACGGTCAATCAGTTTCCTTCCGACTGCTCCTCTTTCATGCCTCACTCCACTCTAATCAGGGAATGAAAATATATGTTATTAGCTTATTAAAAAGTATTAAAAAGTCATTGAGAAATTAGTAATTAAGATGAACTGGATCTCTTCGGCTATTTCTCTTAACATTCGCATAGTGTCCATTTCGGGTAGAGGAGACCTTCCTTTCAAGGAAATGGGATCAGACCCCACCCAACTGGTGGAAGTCGGGCGGAAGACCTGAAGCGAGTGAGACCATAGTCTCAATTGTATGATAAATGAGTACACAAATTCATCACATATTTGACTGCATGGTGTGACATCATCCACGACCCGATTCAGACAAGACTAAGCAAGACCCTTGATTCAAAGAATATTACCCCTAGAGCGCTACCCCTATTCTCCATCACTCCTCTTTTCAATAGTTCTGAGCCCTTCGGAGCCTCATCTTTGCAAAGCGGATATTCCCTTCCTTCTTTCTCGTCCCTTTCTTTCACACCGTAAGAAGCGTCATATCTCCTATTATAAGAGATAAGAACTTAGTAGCCGGGGCGCAAGGCTAGGGCTCCCTCGTAGGTGCGCATAAACATGGAATGATCATTGGACTCAGAGACAAGTAGGGCAAATGAATGAGGCAATATATAGAGAGAGTGAGTCTCTCATCTATTCCATATAGTCATGAGTTGAGGAGCTGCTCTAGACGAGAGGAGTCAAGCCTTCTCCTACTCGATCGGCAGCTTCTTATGGGCCCTCCAGAGAAAGAAGAGTGCCCAGCTTTGCTGTCTGTGACCTATAATGAAGGCAAGCAAGTTCCTCCCCCTCTCTATAACTAGAGAGTCTCGTCCCTTGCACCTCTTGCTTGGAATGTCTTCTATTGATATGTGTGGATCCCTAACCAGTTCATGCAATAGAGTATCTGCTGAGAGCAACTACCAAGAAAAGAAGAGGGAGGAAAGGTAGCGCTAGCTGAGAGTGCTCTTTCTTATACCGAACGAAGGTCATTTCTATTATAGTACGTGATAGATAGACTTTGCTCTTTTAAGGGAGCCTGCCATAGAAGTCAGACCGCTCCGTGGGCTTGCTAGAAGCGTGACGGAGTCAACTTCTGCTCTTCCCCCTATCTCCTACTTACCAGCCCATGAAGATTCACAAAGAACTCCCGAGCGCTACGCGTCACTTCTAAAGCTCCGAGTCCCTCTGTATGGTGCTGTAGAGCGTGCGATCCAAGAATCCGCTAGCAAGATCGAAGGTAGCCTTCAGTCTTCTTTGACCCACCGAGGAAAACTATTGTCACCTGGTCGCCGGCACCTAAGATAAGGGAGCCAGCATACGCAGCCCAATCCAATTAGTTAGATTCCAAAGATGCTTAAGTGGACCCGGGTCCACTATTCACTCCTCTATACTCTATCGGCACTCAATGAACCGTCCCGGCTTCAGAATCATGATTGACTTCTGTTCAATCCGGAGCAGCGTAAGGAAAAGAAGTAGGCCTGGGCTGGGCACCGCTCCAGAGTGTCTTTTTCATTCTTCACTTCATTAGAACTCTTTATCTAAAGAAAGCAAGAGAGAGATGGTCCTCCCGGCCCCCTAAGCCTTAGCCACGCACCCTGCTGTCTCCGATGTTATCAGATTCTGCGCAGGAATTCCATCTACTTAATGGACTCCGATGCTGCCTCTTCCCCGCCTCAACCTTTTAATATCTGCTGAGTCTTTTCTAGACCGAGACCTACTCCTAGGAGTCGAGAGCAGATGCACCTTGTGGTAGGGCCTCAAAGTGACTCTTGATGCACTCATAGTCCCTAGTTCCGATTTGAGTCTCAGTCTGCTTCCCTAGCTCTCAATCGTTGGGTCAGTCCAGGACACTCCTGAGTTCTTTTTGAAGACTACTCTCCTCCCCACACACCTCTTTGTTGGTGAATCCATGTCATTGGTTGGAATCCCCATTCCTGAATCAAACTTTGCTACGCACCTGGGGAAAGAGTAGAAGTGCAGGGAGGGCGAGTGAGATTCTCATCTTATAGAAAGAGATAGAAAGCTGGAGGTACCGAGCGAGTAGGGAGGAATTTGATAGCGTTCAGTATCTTTCCCGATCTTATATCTGAATGATGAATGGTACAATCGGTCAAGCCGAGTTAGGTTCTTTGCCAACAGCTACAGAAAGAGATTTTCTAAAAATATATTTCTATCTCTCTCTCCTCCGAAGTCATTATAATATGATCTGTGCGAGCGGATATAAGCGATAGAGGGCAGCAGCTCCGGCTCAATTCAAATAGGTTTGTGGCCCTCTTGATTAAGAGTGAGCTCGTCGAATACTTGAAATTGCATCCAGAAGGGGCAAAGAATGGTGACGCGCTCCCCGGGGTAGAGTTTGAATGAAAAGGAGAAGAGCGAAAGGTGAGAAAAAAAAAAGAATAGATGGACCTAAAAGAGACAAATCAGTCATCGATTGTTAGCACGACCATCAGAACATGACCTCCTATCTAGCATAGCTCCCCGTAGTAAGGTCTACCAATAGCACAGAGAGCTCAGAGATGGCGCTCATTTCCTTCTCTTCCATTAGATTAGAAAAGAGGAGGCTCCTAGCCTTCTCGACAGACCGAGTACCGTGTATTCAAACAAATGTAGTGATGAATAAGTGCTAAACATCATCGAAAGACATCGGCACTTCTGGTATACACTCCGGCCCAATCAATATCCCTCTCGAAAGGTCTAAGCCTATTGATGGTTAAGTCTATCAGATCTAGAGTAGTTAGCTAGCCGATAGAGAACTTCTATCAAGTTTCACTCTTCCCTACGTGCCATTCTCTCTATTTGAGGATTGAGCACCGACCGACCGCAAGATAACATACTTTACAGATGAGACCAGAAGGGAGAGATCGAACCACGAACTCAGTAGTCCGGAGCCGAAGACTTGAGTCCTCTACTCTTAAGTCAACATGCGCTTCATGAACGGGCCAATGACCGTTGACTAAATGACCTATGAACGGGCCTGGCGCGGGTCTCGGGACCTAATCAAGTTCCAGCTTCAGTATTCCTATGGGGCAAAGACTTTGCTAAAGAGTCAAAGCCAGATTGAACTCTTCGCTTCGCACCTTTATCCGGACAAGATGCCATTGGGACTAGTAGCTGCACAGTTCGATGAGTCAGTTGATCTTCCGCCCAGCTTCTATTTAGATTCTATTTCTATGGAAGCTCTCTTTTACTGAACTGAGCTATGATAGTCTAGAGTGAGAACTAGACAGATTGCATCATTGGGAGAGATGGGCATGATCGGCTGATTCCAAAGAGCGGCAACCGACCAACCTCCCATTTTTCCCGTGACTCCGAGGATAGGTGCTCGTAGGCAAAGTCACTCAACTCTTTGTCTTTTCCCGGTAGAGCCCAAGTATAGTTATACAAAGAAATTAGCGGGCTTCTCAAGACAGGATTGGGACCTTGTGGCAGGACTCATTTCCCCTGTGAGGACACTCTCCCTGTAAGCATCATAGATAGCATGCGGTCGAGAAGCTTTTCTTTAAGTTCTGGTGCGGTTCGGTATGCCTTGGATCTGATCTGTTCATTCTGAAATGGTCAAATTGACGCTTACGGGAACTTTCTCTCGACAGGGCTTGGGAAGACTCCCCTTATCCGCCCTGGCAAAAGAGCATCAGACTGATCCTTGAATCTCGTTCAGCAGCCGGGCCGCTCTGCCTGCCCTCTCTTCTTGTCCCGGACGAGCCAGACTAGCCAGTTGTTTGCAAAGAGCTTCTGTTGCTTCCCTTCGTTGCAATCCTCAAATGAAGCGCTAAAAAGAAAAAAGAAAAAAGAAAACAGCAAAGTTGACTGCTGAAACCGCGTCAGTGAACTGAAGAGACGAGACGAGTTCCTCTAACTAAGCAATATTAATAGAATGACTCTAGAACTGAAGACCACCCCGGGTGAGCACGGATCCTCTCTTGAATCGGGTGCCTTCGCGTCTTGAGTTCGGCGTCATTGCATTCGCTCCATCTGATGCAATCCGCGCAGAGTCAAGCGACAGCGCGATCTCTGCAATCCGCTGCTGATCCATCAAAGCAGAGAGGCTTATCAGATCAGAACGGCTTCTCTTCACGGGAGGCTTATCAGAACGGGAGCTCATTTCTTGCTTCAGAGAAGGAGAGGCGAACGGGAGCTCTTTTCATGCATCTGAGAAGGGCAACGTCGGCTTTCTGGTTCATCTAAGGTCTCTCATCTCTTCACGGATCACCAAATCTAGTCCGTCCTTTTCTTATGTCGCTTCTCTTCACCACACCAAGACCAAGATTCTATGGTTTGAACAGAGTTGAGTTCGCTCATGGGCTTCTTGGGCGTCCACAATGGTAGGCTCAGTGGTAGGCGACGCTGCATTTCTATTCCTTTAAGGTGGGTTCGCGGTGGGTTCGCGATACTGCAAGATTAAGCGGTAGGTTCTATAGTTCACTCGCTCGCTCCACTTCACAGTTCTGCTCAGTTTCAGTTCGTTTCACGGGCCTCAAGTTCAGCGTCCTAATGGAATTGGCTCTCACTCGCTTCGTTCCACTCGCTGGTCGGCTCTTTCACTTTGACTTTATGGGGGGGGCGAAAGACTCCTTTTGTCAAAGCAACTGAGGAGCAAACAACAGTGACGCGTGGTCCCTCGACCACGTACATTCACTCCGGCAGCTGAGGCTCTTCATTATCGATTGGATAGCTGCTCCTCGACCAGTCCTTATTCTCGCAGCTCTTCCCAGGCCATGTCCCGAAGCCCAGCTACCATTTCATAAAACAAGAGTTGGGGGCGCGGGAGCATGCCTAAGCGTCTATTTTATCCCAGCCCACGATCGCCAACTAAGGTCTTTGGCCGAGGTGCGGGGATCGATCGCCTGACTGAGACTATAGAGTCCGGTGTGTACCTGCTAGTGCTCACTGGCAACTGGCAGGCAACTGGGCGGGAGCAGAACCAACCTGGCTAAGCACTCAAAGGGCCGCCCCCGTCCCGTCTTCCCGATCTGACTGCTCCGTGGGCATGATCTTCTTGCTTCTGCCTTATAGCGTCCTTGAACTCGCACCTCTGCCTCCTCCCTGTCCCCAACTTTGCACTGCACCATCTTGAATTGAATCTACAAAGCCCTCTCTCACTCATTGCTCCCTTCTAGAACTCAGCCTTGTCCTCTGCTCCACTAGTCTTTCGTCTGCCCTATGCTCGTCTGCCGCTCAACGAAGCTGTTCGCTAGTTCTTCTGAGATCGCATGCCGTCCCGAGCTCTCTTCTGAATTGGCTTCTCCGGCAAAGTTGGATTATTGGCTGAAGTTGGATTGGAAGGGCATGCCCTGTCTTCGAGACCTCATATGATATGTCTGGAGTGATGGTCGAGAACTCCTATCACGCGTCACGGATCTGAAATTGCTGAAACCAATTGCTCTTGCCTCGGCTCGGCTAGTGTCAATCATCAAGTTCTCGACCTCCTACTTTCATAGGTGGGCTCGTGGAACTCCTACGCCAGGCAGCTACTAGTCATTTCCTTTAATTTAAGGTGGGCTCGCTTCTTTCTTCTTCTCACTTACCCTTTTCTCCCTCTGGGACTGTCAAAGCTAGTCTGGCTGACCCGAGATTCATCGCATCGGTGGGATTCCGCGCATGCCCGATGCATTCTTCCACGGCCCGCCCGGTTGCTTCCCGAGTTCTATTACTGACTTTCACTCTGATCCCCTTCCTTTGCTCCCCGTTGGTGAATGAGGAGAGGACAGGACTAGCTGGAGCGACTAGAGTGCACTAACAGACCAGAGGGAAGGCTGACTAAGAGCGGACTAGAGGACTGGAGCGAAGAGAGCTAACTCGGAGCGGAGGAGTCCTCAGGCTCGGCAGCCATCAAATCCAGTAGGCCTTTGGTTCGCGTTCAAAGAGGTCTTAGAGGGGCAGAGTTATCTTATCTTTCTAATCCGACCGAAAGCAACGATCAATGAATCTTCCTATTCCTATCACGGATCTCAGGCACCGTAGCACAGAGCCATTAGCCATTGATTGAAGAAGGAAGGTCGGCTCGCGTAACTTCGAGATTCTTATCCCCCGCCGGCTCCCCTTCCATTCCAGTCGGATGGGAGAATTGGACTTGGACCCGTGCCAGTGACTAGGCAGCATCACTAGGAATCCTGCCTAGGAAGCATTGCTTCGAGTGGTGGGCTTTGAGTTGTTGCTAGCTGACTAGGCCAGTGTGAAGAAGGAGACCTTTGAAGCTTAGACTACCTGGCCTGGTAAAGAGGGAAAGAAGGAAGTAGGCTACGTAAAGAATAGAATAGATACCGAGCGAGAGTTGAGTGCGTGAGGGCCGCCATTTATAGTAAGTTGGGCTTCTTTAGATGGCTCGTTTTAAAGTGAGGGTCTTTCCGTCGCTTTATAGTGAATTTATAAGGGCCCTAAATAAATATAAGTAACCTG
>JBBPFQ010000078.1:13233-62323 GCA_037974815.1 Kaempferia elegans
AGCCTACCCTTATCAATGAACTCTTTGATGACCGACTGGGGCGAGTCTTGAACCTTGAGAGCTCGAGCGTAAGGTCCAAGTGAGAAATATAATGAGGGGCGAAGACAAGAACAATAATAAAGAAGAAGGTTGAATAATTGCTAAAGTAACGAAGATTAGACTCTAGGATTTGCACTCATGTGAGTGCGGCGGTATCCCAGAAGTGGGTTATACTCGCGTAGCCCACGTAGCGGTGCAGCCGTACATACCACTTTAAAAGCAACTGATCCCCTCGTTCTCAACTATTAACTAAGTGGAAAGAGTATGGTATGAGTCTGCTGGTCCTACCACTGGAAGCGAGTCTGATATAGCAAGAACTGCGTGAGTACAGAGGCTAGGTCGGAAAGAGGGACTCTCTCGATCAGGGGGGCCCTTGACTCCTCTTTATTTAGTCTCATCTCTGAGACATTCCGTAATTACGAATTTCTTCCCTTAGCCCAGACCTACGTCAGAAGTACTTGTAAAGCGTGTCCGGTTCATGGTGGTTGTTAGAAGGGTGAGGTTTTCGATGGTCAAGATAGGGCTAGATGAATGGACTTCGCTCGGTGCCATGCGTTTAGAAGGGTTTGCTGGTCCATCCTCTTTTCAAGGAAAAGTGCCGTTAGGTAGAATAAAGAAATTGCAAGCCCTTAGGTTCAAACCTCCTTATCTTACCACCCCAGAGAATAAGAGTGTATACGTCCAAAAGATCATCTTCAAAGACTTGCGTCAGAGCGACTTATGATAAGTCTTCTTTCTGGCTGGATGGAATCCTTTGCGATGGGACGCAAGGGAAAGCAAAAGAGATGTTGATTCGAGTTCATTCCAAGAGTGAATTGCTAAAGCAATGAACGATTTAGCAGCTAAACGACATTCACTATTTCGTTTTTAAGCTACGCGTTTTTAGCAAGAGTCTCACATGGACGTCGGATAGTCTACAATGGACCCAACTGATGAAGTGGCCCATTATGATTTAAGGATAGTTTTGTTCGTCCCTTTGGCCCCGAACACTTGAGAGTTATAACCTAGCAAACAATCAAGTTCTGAATTTAGTACCTTTGACCTTCCTCGATAAAAAAAGGAAGTTGATGCCACAAGCGATTCCAACTTCACTTTCGAATGGACCTAGCTATATTTCTTTATTTACCTCAAACAGAGTTGGAAGGCAAAAGAGGTTTCGTACTTCACTTTCTAAGTTACCTATATAAAAAGTAAATAGAAGACGGCTAAAGGAATGTAGCTTGACCTCCCGAGCGGATATGAAATGTAGCGAGACTTTCACCTAACTATCGGAACTAACCAGACTGACGTTTTAATTGAGAACTCGTGCCATAACTACAATAAATAGGGAAGGCTTTTCAAACTGATGCTCGTAGAGACTGACCGGCTTGAAGTGAAGGTACGAAATATCCTGAACTCCATCCTTACTTGGAGCAAAACAATCCAATCACTCACGCTACATTGCCTCCGAAGATGTTTGAGGAAATGTAGCAGAAGTGAAGGAGATGTTTGACTCCTAATAGCTATAGGTCGATCCCAGTCGTTCATTCGAAACTTGGACTCTCTCTTGCTTAAAGCAAAACTGTTCACGTTCTCTACCCCTGTAGATCTTATCTGCCCCTGTCGAAGATTCATCACTATATTACCCGAACGAGAGAAGGACGCTTCCCCGTTCACTCAGACCCTAAGACTCTCTCTCACTGTTCATAGGTATCCCAAAACGAAATAAAGAAGAAAGTCGATTACACTCCTTAAATCAACTGATAAGGAACGTTATCTGCCCCTGTCGAATAAATACAACACTCTCTCTAAAAATGATAATCTTTCGTTCACTCGTACGTTCAAACTCTCTCAACTTCCCTTTCACTCCTTATCGACCTCCTCTTAGAGTTTTTCAAAGCAGCCGGATTGCCGGCTCGGGCTGGTCGCATTACACGACCTATTAATGTGCCCAGCACTTCTTGGGTCCCGCTCCTACTAGATCATAAAACACTAGAATAAAATATAAGAACGACTGGGAGGTCATTGAAAGATGATTATTTTATTGAGACCATGCAGATGAATAATATCTTATTCACTTCATTTCTCTGTATTATACACCAGTCATTCTCTTATTCACGAGTACGAAGAGCTCCAAAACAATAAAAGAAAGGTAGAGAACTTAGATATACATAGACATAGAGCACGCACAACAAATAAGAAAACAAAGGGAACGAACGGTACGAGAGCGTGCATACAAATTCAAGATCTACAATCTTCATGCATACTCTAAAAAAACAAACTATAGAAATGGAGAAAGGATGTAAGGGGAGTACATCGTGCATTCACAGAATACAGAAAATGAGATGAGAGAGATCTAGCGCCTATTAATATTGATAGCTTGAATCACATAAGAACATGAGTGAAGGGATTACTTCCCAATATGCATATCACGACTAAAACAGATTCAGTATATTCATAAAAGTATATTAAGAAATAGAATAGAAAGTGCAAACAAGTCCAGTGCACGAATATATGAACAATGAAAGTATACAAATAGAGAACAGAACTTAGGGTTCAGGCTCTTCACCCCAAAAGAGGAGATGCGTAGAAAAGGAGATCCTAGGGAAGCTCAAAGGGAGATCTCAAATCCAAGACGGTAGGATAGATAGAATATGGAAAGAATTTATAGTACTATTAGAGAGATAAGGAGTGATAGATTCAAAGAAAAGAGAGTTCTACGAACATATAAAGAATTTCTTCCTTCACTATTGTCATGCAAGGGTCAGTCTCTTAAGAAAGATTCATAGTCTGTCCTATAAGGAATAGCTTAGGATTAGAATGCAACCTTCATAGGATTAATAAGATAAGAGACCTCCATCGGGTCACGGAACAGAAGTAGAGCTGGGATATGTCTTGTAGTCAACTAAGTTCTCTAAAAGTATAAGCACCGGCAGCTACGTATAAATATAATAAGAGTAGTTGTGGCAGCAAGGTGATAAATTCTATCGCAAGATAGCACGTATAAGTCAATTCTAAGTAAAGGGAGGTAAGGGCTCGAGAGTGAGGGAGAGGGAAGAATCTCTAACACACATGTGATGATCTATATTATTTTCATTCTAATGTACAAGTACCATCCGTTACGCAAATGGACAACTTCTGTATCAATCGTTCACGTGCGGAACGGCCCGGGAAATAAAACTGAATAACCAGTCGACGTCTGACCGTCGACGTAGCAATGCTCGTACCAGATATTGAACCCTTGAGCGCATCTTCCCCTCAAACTTCTTCTCTCGTTCTGGACCCGTCGTATTGACTTCTCTCCATTGCACTAATTTCTCCATGTGTTAATCATCTGGAAAGAAGCTTCTCTGTCCACTTCAATGTCACTCCTTAGTCATTCTATCATTAATTCATATCTTTCTCTTTCACAGCTGAAGAAGCCAAGATCGGGCAGGTCCAGCACTATGCTATGTCCCTATATAGCCCAGCTCATTGGGTCCCGCTGCAACTATATCAAAACGTGAATCTAATTTACGAACGAAGGGAGGTCATTTAATATTATTCCTTTCTTTATACCTAAATTCTTACTATTAATATCTTCACATTCTTTCTCGAAAGACCTTTCGTAAATGGAATTCAATTCTATTAAACTACGAACTCACGAGCAGCAACGGATAGAGTGCCCGGTCGAGCACTTATCTGTAGCATACGAGCGACCCAGGACAATAACTAAATAAAGCATGGAATGAGTATTCATTTTTAAGGCACGAGTGAAGAACTTTATATTGATGCATCGATTCGATAAATTCTGTATAGACTTATAGAGATTATGTAAGGGGAGTATATCTAGCTTTCAAAGATTACCTAAATGAAATGATCGACCTCATGCGCCTAATAGGCTTTATAGCCTCTATTAAAGTAAGGGGACGAAAGAGGGGCTTACTAGCCAATATGCATATTTCTACTAAATATGATTCTCTCACTAAATTCTAAGTAATTGAATATTCAATAATAAACTATAAAGATGTCCAGTGCAGGATTAGATGATTAAAGAAAGTATATACATACTGAAGTGCTGTTAGGGTGGTGCCTCTGGTCCCCTCATCTGCAACTGACGAGAGATGCGTATTGCTAGCTAAGGAGATCGTAGAGAAGGATACACTAACAGGGAGATCCAAATCAACTTACACATAATTTAAGAGTCCAAGACTCAGATAAAGTAACGAAAACAAACTCAGAGCACTAAGATAGTCATTTTACCACATCTTTCATTCTATTATAAATAGATAAAAGACACTCAAATAGAAGAGAAATAAAATAAACCTAAAAGAAGATATAACTAGCAATGCATTTAGAAAATACAAATGATGCTCTAACTCCCAGATAAGCGCTAGAACACTCTAATAGTACAGGATTTTCACTCTAAAAAAGGGAAGTCCAACATACCTTAGAACGCTCAAAACAAACCATACAAGCCTTACTCAAATGGTCGAAAACTATCCATTAAATGAACATCACTCTCCAATGGTCCTTCCTGTATAAGATAGATATCGAACGCCACTACAGATACTAGATGATCGACCAAGATGGAAGATTAGAGAGTGAAATTAGAGAGATTAGAATGAAAGAGAGAGATTAGGAAAGATCAAAGTAATATTGTAAAGAGAGTACAACGAACATATACTAGATTGGGTCAATAACTATTGTAATGCAAGGGTCAGTCTATTTAGCCAGATTCTTTGTAAGTCCAATAAGGGCAGCTTAGGATTAGAATGCTACCCACATAGGATGAGAAAAGAGACCTCCATCGGGTCGATCCCTTTCTTTTGACTCTTATTTCTTTATTCTACAGCGAAGCTCGGAAGGGCGGTCTCGATAAACTTTTATTCCAGCAAATATGCAATAATTAAGATGCAAGATCACTATATGTATCAGAACATGCTCTCTCTCTATCCAACTATAAATGAAATTAATTATTATACGACTATTCACTCTGGTGCTCCTACGGTAACTAAGCCCGGTCGATTACTTTGATATAGCATACGCTCGAGCCTGGACTGTTGTAATGTGGATAGATTATGATTCATATTATATGATTGATGTGATTTTATGGCTAAAAACACGGGTTTCGTACACGTCACTTCGTTCGTCCCTCGATCCAATTTAGCTAGGAAGAAGTGAGTTTATGCAAAAAACACGGGAAGTAGAACTTGAAAGTTCAAGTCAAGACTGGTGACATCTGTGGCTTACTATTGTATGCAATAGCGGTTAGGTAGAGGGCCTAAATTCAATGACTTAAGTGAGTTGGAGGGCGAGAAAGGAGATCCCCGGGGAGGAAGAATTGGATTGTAATATGCCTTGAAAAGGTGCGAAGCAAAAGACTGAGCAGGGAGAGCCCACCTTTGCACTGCACCATCTTGAATCTACCCTCTTCATTCATCTCGGAGACGCGTGCCAATCAATGGTTCTCATTTGGACTCCTTTAATGTTATACTATCCGCATTCAATAAGTCGGAGTACGCGTATTGGACTATATACTTTAATTAATAAGCTGGTCCCCTATGTAGCCCCTTGCTTGTTGGCTTCGTCGCCCAATTCCTTGAACAAGGCTTTCGACCCTTCTTTAACCTATTCTGCTCTTTGGCCGCTAATGCCAAGTCTTTCATTTTCGTCTGGTGCTCTAGGGATGATTGGACTCCTAACCCTTGACTCTGATGCCTGCCTGCCGGTTTGATACAAAGACTTTAGTGCGGACGAGAGCTCCAAAAATCATGAGAAACCGTCAATTCGATTCGGATCTGTGGAGCGAAATCGTACTGGCAATCCTGGCCTGCCTGAGAGGGGAACTTAGGACAACTGAAACTGGCTCATTTGTTAGAGAAGGAGGAAGAACGAAAGCAACTCCAACTCGAATTGATGGAGATGTGACAGAATTCCCACAGGATATAGTGGAGGGCCCAATCGCTGTAAGAGAACTCACACTCGATTCAATAACATGTTCTAGGGCATCTATTTCTAATAATTAAGATAGTGGGCTATTCAAAATTTCCCTTCTATCGGCACCCCGGGAAAAGCAATGTTCGCATTTGACCAGGTATGAAAATGATAAGAATTTCCTAACTTACCGTTGGCAAAGTGTTCAGTCGAGCTACTACTACTATAGTTATAGTCCGTGGTTCATGGCATTCAAAACGACTCAACGATCTGCCTTGATCGACATGAAATATATATAGGGGCAATGACGCGATCGAAATAAAGATAGTGATTTAGGCAGTCGTCTGCAACTTCCATTTGCTTCACACATCCAACTATGGATAGTTCGCTCATAACTATGTTCGGGAATCCCCCATCTATATCCGCTGCTCCGGGTCACTAACTAATAGGAATTTATCGAAGGTGTCGTAGTTTCGTCAATTAGTCAAATGGGATCAATCCCGCCATCCAGGGTTCGTTGTGCAGCCCACCTTGTTCAAAGCTCCTATGTTCTAAGTCGGGTGGGGGACCCCTCTCTGATAAGGATCTAATTTTTGTCGAATGAAAGGAATTTATGGATATGAGGACCTGGGGTAGATTAAGAGGGCATGGACCGCCCAACGTACGAGGAAAGGAGTCTTATCCTTCTTCTTCTGAGTTCGAGTGAACGCTATCGCTCGTACCTTCATGGTTTGTTATTTGGTAGCGTAAGGGACGAGCGACTGCGACAGCTTGTGCTCTTTATTCTAAATCTATTAGCTGGTACCAGTCCCCGTTCAAAAGCAGCCCTAACCGCGTAGTGGGACTTCCCAACTAGACTAGCCGAGCTTTGAGAAAGAGTTTCGACCGGACCTCGCTGACATGGTTAGGCTCCTCGAAGATGCCTCATGGTTGTCTTTCGTTGTGCCGAGAGGCATCTCATTCTCCTATCCGAGAGTGAGAGTCGATTGTTTCTACGAAAGATCTTTCCATTCAGTTTTTCCCTCTGCATTGCGCCATTCTACTCTTCGCCTTGGGGGTCGAGAACTTCTTAAGTGCACTCGTCCCATCGACCAATCGACTCTTGTGGTAAATGGTCTGTCTTTACTATCTTAATCTAATATTAGACACCCTACGAAGAAATTACATTCAAATTGCCTTGAAGTTCTTTTTATAAAAAGCTTATCATTCTCCTATCCGATCGTACTATTACTGTTGAAGTACTCTTCAGTACGCGTGCATTTCACTCCTATTCATACATGGGTTTGGAACGGGAAAATATAGAAGTGGGATCACCAACACCTAAAGACAAAACAACTCTCGTGGCATACCAATAGATTCCTATGATGCATGGGAATGAAAAAACGGTAGGGATAGCTCAGTTGGTAGTCCCGGTGCTCGTGCTCAAGCAACAGGAGTGAACAAAAAAAGCAATTCCATAGAATCATTTTCTCGATTCGGATTAGTCGTAAATAGCCAGAGCTGCATATATTTCACTCCTCAGCCCCAAGTAAGTAACAGTCGTCTTCTGATCGGATAGTCGTAGCTGATTGTAAGGAGTATAAATAGCCTTGGGAGCGTATGCGAGAGGGTATCGAAGATAGGCTCGACCGTTAGGGAGAGGGTACCCACTGAACTGGATATGTGAGACTGAGTTCGGGTTCGGGCAGTGGGATAGGAAGGGCATCAACATCGGCCTCAGCAGCAACTGGTGCTCCTACGCAGCAACAGTCGAATATCTTTTCTGCAAAAGCAGATAGTGTTATATACTTAAAGCCTGTATTAAATTACAATTCGTAAGAACACGTGGAAAGATCTTCTCTTCTGCGTAGCGTCTGGATTGCAAAGATTCCGCTTCGCATTCAATGGAACCGCACCTAATTTCGGACGTCGCGCACCCGATTCAACTGATTCGGGGAAGGAAGAAGGGGTCGCGGAGGTTCCCGGGTCTCCCACAGCTGCTTTTGTGGAGTCATCACTAGCATTACTAACACGAGTTATAGTACTAGTACTACTTTGACTAGGTGATAGGCCCAGGTATAGGGTGCTTTTTCCTCTCGGTTTCGGAGTCTAAGATAGTAAGAAGAGAGAACTAAGTGCAATACGTACAACCTACTAGTGAGCGGGGGTCTCTTTGACGCGGTCTTGCTTAGGTTGAAGATGCTGTAAACGCGTTTGCTCTGTCTTTGTTCACTTTGCTCTATCGTTCAATCAGTCGACTATATTAATAACACATGCAGATAGTCTTATATACTTAAAGCCTGTATTAAATTACATTGCGTCTTCCCTCCTACGCGAAGCGAAAGCTTTGCAACCTTTCCCTTCGTTGCAATCCACTCGTAAGAATGAAGTTCGGGGAGGGCATGCGATCGTTCCGGTCTCACAAGTCATTCATTCGGGTCTAAGGAGGTGAGCCAATAAAGAGGTTCTCCGACATCAAACTCAAGTAGTGAAAAAGCAAGAACTCGACCTGAACTCAAGTGACTCCGATCAGTCTTGGTGGAAGTGATTGGGAGTGCGTGCCTAGCCTAATTCCAATCCAATGCTACAGCTCTTAATGGGTATGGGTTTTCACCTGTGCAACAGTTGATCTCACTTAGGAAAGACCCCGTCGGTTTAGGGGCTAAGGATACCGCTCGTTGAGGTGGGCTATTTTCACTGATTTGTCTTATCTATATGCAAAAGGAGTCAAATTATTCTCGGGTAGGCTACCATAGGGAGGTTCAATTCCCGGTCATATGTGCCAGCGGATAGTGAGGCGGAGATCTAGTTCAATCAGAGAGGGCAGGCGGAGGACCTTCCGAAAAGCTAAGTGTGCATAATTCAGTAATTCCTGTTTGTTCTCCTAATTGAGTCGGCCCAATATTTTGGAAGGCACTCTTGCGACCGACTAGAAGTAGGGCCTCGCGGGGCCTATATATAGTTATAGATCTTCCTTGCGAACTCTACGGATAGGCTGATATTCCCCCGGCTTTCCCGTCGAGGAAGCAAAATGAGTTCTTGCTACATAGCTGCTGGCCTACTGAAAAGTGGAATGCCTAGTCCAGTCGCTGTCCAACTGAGATGAGAAGAAAAGATGGAGTTCCAATCGCCTTGGCTGACTCGACTGACATAAGGATGTTCAATCTACTTTTATATAAGTGTAAAGTAGTAGGTGCTAGCAAAAGAGGACCCGAGCTTACGTCCAAGGCATCACTTCTTTCCTTGCCTCTAAAGTGAGCTAAGACGGGAGGTAGCCTGAGATTGGGAGCACAGTGTAGCCAATAACTCCTCGCTCGCACACGTCACTATCGTTCGTCCCTCGCTCGCTATATCGCAATAGTCTTTAACTCCTCGCTCGCTATAGTACATTCCCCGTCCTCGCTATAGTACATTCCCCGGTTGGGTTGGTGATTCCCCGGTTGGTGATAGTCTGATTCTTGTCTCGATATGGGGTCTTCTTGATAGTCTTGGGACAGCCTGCTATCACGTGTCGCTCTAGTTCTAGTATTGTCTATCCAAGCGCGCGCTCAACTACGGTGCATCTACTTAAATACTAATACAGGAATGAGCCGTCTAGTATGGGAATGAGCCGAAAGATAGGAATGAGCCGAAAGAACTAGTCCGGGAATGAGCCGAAAGCTCTAGCTCGACCAAGGTCCATTCCATCCCGCTTCTTCAATCGTCGAATAGATTCATGGTGAAGCACGCACGGAAGCAGAGGGTAGGGACGGGACAGACAGGAAGCAGAGGGTAGGGACAGGGGACGTTCCAACACTCGGTGCTACGCCTTCAGCTGTATATCTTTCTTGCCACTGTCTCAACCGACGGAGCCAGCTTAGCTTGTAGTTGTAGTTGGCACTCGTGTAGGGTACCAGGGCTCAAGCTTATTATATAAATGAGTTTGAATGAGAAAAAGCGATCTTCAACTACCTTCCGAGTACAAATAGGAATGAACTCAGTCCCTTCCGAGTACTCTAATGGAATGAACAAGAGGAGTGAAACTGGAATGGAAGATTATTCAACTTACGCTACGCCTATCACTCAATTCCCGACCTCAGACTCTTTGGACTGCTTCAAGGCTCCAGCGAGAAAAGCTACTCCTTTCTCTTCCGCTCCATGGGTAGTTCATGGCTACTTAGTCGTTCTAGGCAACTTAACAACACTCTTTTCATTCCCTAATGCGGAGCTAACTTTAGTAAACAATACATCTCCTGAACTCGTATGGGCAAGGGCAGCTGTTTATATTCTTGTCCCTACCTTGAAATATGCCCTTTAAAGCGAGCTATCTGACGATACAATCAGCAACAGGTCGAATATCTGAATGGCGTCGGAAATAGCTAGTCGGGGAAGGAGTCTAAATTGCCTTTGGGGCAGACTATCAGACGGGGCCCTCCTTTGATTCAAAATAGAAACTACGAAAGAATCTACCAACAAAAATATATGATATTTAGGCAACTTACTTATCTTATATATTATTTGGGGCCCCTAATATTAGATTATGGTATTGCGATCCCGTCCTCGGCCCTTACGGATACCCTCACCTCCACTACGATAGAACCCGACAATGAGTTTACGAAGGCTTCGAGTAGTGCGAGATAGGCTAATCACCAGACTGCTCTGGAATAGGTTAATCGCCGGAGACAAGAACAAGTGAATCTAGTTTCGAGAGCATGCCTTACTTGACTCTAATAGAGGGCGTAGACTTTCTAAGTGAAGGCAAGTGCAACTATCTATTTCATATCCTCCCTGTCAGCAAGGCAGGTCCGCGATAAAGCTTACCGGCCAGAAAGTCCTCAAGAACGGTAAAGCCGACCAAAAGACTATTCCATAACCGACTCTTGTTGCCGAATCGAGGGGGCTTGGCTTGTACCAGGCTCTAAAAGAGTTTTCTTCGAGCGAGCGGTCTTTCTATTTGGGTTGCATGCCCAAGGCAATGCTTTTTGTAGATTGAGATGGATTGATCTTCGCTATCGTGCCTCTTCCTTGTACCAGTTGGTGCTGCGGCAGTGCCTAATATGAGTTTGCTCCTACCCCAGACAGCTTCGAGGTTCCCATCGATCGATTACAGAGGTTTCAACCACTGAACTTGAGCTTAATCTCTTTCATAAGCCGTTCTAGGCTAGGCATCTTTGTTTATTTTCTTTTGCCTCCCGAGTCAGTAGCAGTTGTTGTTGTCCTGCCAGTTGAAAGAGACTATCTGTTTGAGTACGGGATGAGACCTTTCATATGCCGGCGTAAACTACCTTTCCTTGTAGGCGGAGAAAGATCTTCTTATAACGAACGCGAACGACTAGTGGAGAAGGTTTGAACTCGGATTCACTCTACAGGCACTAATTTGATTCTTGTCCCGAAAAAGTATGATTCATTCCTCGTACGCTCCCATTAAAGGAACAAGATTAGCTTAAACCTCGTACGGGTTAAATATCAAATCCCGACCTCAAACAATTCACGTATAATAACAGTTTAACGTCCTTTCTAATGCTTCCAACGTCGGCGTAGTGTCATATAAGAATGGTCTTGCTTTCCTTTCAATAGCTCTGTACGAGTCCTCCGCAGCTGTAGTTGTCCTTGATTTAATCAACTATGGCGTACCTTGAGTTCCGACCGGTAGGGAGAGGTTTATTGGATTGGAGCGTTCATAACAAGAATATAAATAGAAGCTTTTCCCCGTGCTTTGGATCCTTATCCTTTAGTACGCGAAAGTGCCTCTTAAAGACCATCTTTCAACCTACTCTCTCTTTCTCTTTCTTCCCCTCCCGTGGGTCTCCTTTCTTTTGAACTCGGAAAGGCAAGGGGCGCCACTTATATTATATTCCTTGAGAGCTCTCGCGTAAGCTATAGGGACGAAAGAAGACCAACCTTAATGGCATTGCGCCTATCACTCTTTTCCCGGTAGAGTTGGTAGCTGTTGCTGCAGTGAATGGTGTAGCTTTTTCATAGTAGTATACGGTATCTTTCCTATCACTCAACCTTCGCAGTTGCTTCTCTTAATAAGAAGAACGGTGCAGGTACTTAACTATTAATTGTATTAGCTGGTCCCCGTGACCTTATGAGTACAAATAACCCGATAACAAAGGAGAAAGAGCAGCAGGCGACTATCCTTCAAAGAGACAGACCAGAGCCTTCTTCTTTTTCTCCGCGAATCTGGTAGCTTAGTGAGTTTCATCAGTTCCAGTAGCTAGACGAGTATCTTATCTTCCGGTATAAGCTGGTGTAGCTCCTTTTTCTTGAGCTCCGAGTCAATCCCACCTACGGGTTCAAGGAACAAGTCTTACTCAGTGAGTGGCTCTACAGGGACTTCTGACTATAAAAAGAAGGCAGGTGCCGCCCTATTACTGCTGCTTCTCGTGAATGGGACCCCGAAGACTCAATATGTTCGGTTTCTTTTGGGCATGGTTTCAAGTACGGCATTATATACGTTGATTGTGTTGCAGGTTCCCCGTAGAGGACAGGAGGGGTTCAAGTGAGAACTATCACTATCTTTTTTCCTTTTCCTACTTCTTCTTTTCTTCCCTTGAACTCCAGTCTTCTAACCAAAGTGCCTCTTAGCGATTGGGTTCGTGTTCAGTCTTTATGAACCCTTAGGTGGAGCGACCGCAACAAGAGGACTGTCATCAGTCCCACAGCAAGCTCATCTCTTTTTTCCTACTGAGCCACGTCGCAGACTCAAAATAAGTGCGAATAATTCTCGTCAACTTATATTTTAGGGCCACTCTTTCTGTCGTTCCTGTCGCTCGAGACTGAGCCCCGTCTCAACGTCGCGATGCTCGTACCTATCCTTCTTGTCTGCTTCCTCTCCCGCTCCTGCTGGTCGAGTACTTCCCCCTTAAATAATATAAGTAAGTTGCAGCCTAAATATAATATAATAGGAGTCGTTTTTCATCTTAATATAATATAGTCTAGTCTACAATTGCCCCAAAGGCACCTATTAAGTAAGTTGCGCCAGTCGCAAATTATTATAGTAGGGGCATTACGTACGACCTTATATTATATTTAGGGGAAAGATCTACCAACAAAAATATATGATATTCAGGCAACTTATATTATATTATATTTAGGGCCCCAAACTTACTAAATTAAGGGCCTTCTGTTTCTTTTGCCCTTGAGCGCTTCCGTCTCATATTTTCTCTCTCGTTAGGGACACTCTCGATATCCGCAGCTCTTCAACATCTTTTCCATTCACGACAATTATTATATTATATTTTGCAAGTCGTTAGGTTGCATGGTAAATGGTCGGGATAGCTCGTAGAGCAGAGGACTGAAAATGCTCGTGTCACCAGTTCACAATATACATAGGCCTGGTGTTAACGTATAGTTGATCAAGGTTGCTTTTCGTTCTCTCTTTCTCTCGTTCGGGACGGGAAACTCAAATAAGCTCTTTTGCCCGTGAAAGCAAGAAAGATCTAATTAGCACGGCTTTGGAAGTAAGTAAAGTCACAGAATGAATGCCCTTGCACTGGAAACAGTATTATAATTACCTAGCCCCCAGGGGAAGCAGCTCACATAATTCGGAATAAAGAAAAGCACTAGAAAGGCTGATCCATAGTCCCAGACAAGGAAAAGAAAATAAGAACTTTTGAAGCGAGAATTAGAACTGATGATGCGAGTGAGTGCGAATTATAGGCTCTCTTGCTCTTCCGAAGCTACAGCTACACACGTTACATTATATAAAGGAAAGGAGCTCGGCTGCGTCTATAAGATAAGAACCTAACAGAACTACTAAGATAAGAACCTAACAGAACTACTAAGATAAGAACCTAACAGAACTACTAAGATAAGAACCTAACAGAACTTTTGAACTCTACGATCAGAAGAACTCCGCACCGACCGAACCGAATCCATTGAGACTTGTGAACTGGTGACACATTTGGGTGCTCTGCACGTCTACCCGTCGCCACGTCGCTATCGCTCGTCCCTCGCTAACTGACCATTTCTCAGGTCTTCTCTGGCTTCCTGGGGATGAATTCCTCTCCGCTATAGCTATGCCGTCTGTCCTCCGCCTTAGAGCTTCGCACCTAGGAGTGGGCTATTCTTGTTGATATGACGAGTCAGCCCTTCCATCTTTCCCGTCCCGATCACGTATCCAATCTTTTCGAACCCGCGACTAGAGACTCTCAGCAAAGCTTCACTGCGGTAGGACGGAGGACGACTGGGGGAATCGAACCCAGCAGATTACGCGTGCCTGTAAGTAAGTTCTATTCGACGTTTGATAAACTGACCTTTTCGGGAAAGATCTACCAACTTATCTTATATTATATCCAGAAAGGGAGATGAAAGGGCTCGTACATAAGGGAGCACAATGCGCTACATCCGCTCTATCATAGCGTTGCCGGTACCATCTTTCACCACTAAGTGTATTGTGTACTACCGACCCGATGTATTCAATATAAGGGGCACGGACCTTGAAGGACCTTTTGTAAAGGACATGTATTTGATAGTCCCAGTTGCGGAACTCCACTCACTCAAACAGGACAGCCGTACCGTACTACCGGTCGGGGGTTAAAGGTCCGCTCCTAAAGTGATAGCTTCAGCCGCCGGGTGAAAGTGACTTTAGAAGCAACAACAGCAACGGAAAGCAGCTACGGAGAGGAAAACTCAACTCTGACTCAATTCACCGCGTTAGCCCTCTGTAAAGCGATTAGATCTTTCAAATTAATATCAAACGTCGAATCGCTACTGAACTTACAACTTAAGAACTTACTTATATTATATTAATGGAAGTTCTATGTCAGAAAAGTCGCAATGCGAGTTTGATATTTAGGGGGAAGTTCTATCCCTTCCATTAATATAATATAAGTAAGTTGTAGATCTTTCTACGTTTTGAATAGCCATTCACGTAATACAGAACGTAAACATGGTTTCTTGATAGTAAGCTGATTAAATAACATGGATCGTAGGTTGAATAACCTGGATCATGGGTTGGTTGAATATTGAGTTCCGCTTAGGCTACGTGTTCTGTTCACGCGCGACTAAGCCGCACCGCACACAGGATCTTAGACATCGTCCCCTTTGGGGAAGACCTTCTTACTATGGGGAAGACCTTCTTACTAGTGGGGGCTAAGCCTGATGCAAATATACCGAAAAAGGAAGATATCTATGGTCAATTCTACGAAGATCCGATTCCCCCTTTATGTTATGGCTCGTCTCGCGCTTAGTCACTCGCTCGGATAGGAAGAAATTCGGTTCGGATAGGAGGGTCGGCATTCGGCATATAAATTCGGATAGGAAGAAATTCGGATAGGAGGGTCGGCTAAGCAGATAGGATGGGACTGCCCCTGCTCTGTAGCTCTCTCATCGTGTCCACGTGGAGTGGTAGGCTCTAACCCAGTAGCTATGTGGTCGCATGAGAGGGACCGATTGGTCTTATTGGCCTCCAGTCTTTGTTATGCCTTGCCTTCATACCTGTGCCTTGTCTTCATACCTGTGCTTGGACTGAGTGAAACTATTCGTCTATTTGTTTGGGTCGTAGTCCCGCATGAGTGGGAGATGGTAACTCTGAGCTCTGAACTAGGAAGCAGGAAGCTTGGACAGCAAGAATCATTCCTTTGCCTTGGTTGGACTAGGTGCGGAGCGGAGATCATTCTAAGTGCCACGGGAGCTACTAATGGTAATGATATATATATATAGTACGCAATTACTGGCCTGAACTACTACAGTACGCAATTACTGGCCTGAACTACTACAGTACGGTTCAGTCGATCGGAACTCTCGATCTGGTTGGTCGGATATTCAAGTAGTCTGAGGAGCGAACGAGCCCTACGTCCCTCTTGCTCGCGGTAGTGAAGTTGTTCAGAAGACTCATTTGCTAACATCTTGAAACACTTGTTCAGTAGATCTTTCGTAGTTTTGAATAAGATGGACTCGAACAATAAGCGAGAGGAAAGAGATTCTAAGGCGCTGATTATGGCTCAGACCTCTTCATCCTCTTTCTCAGGGGCTTTTGATCTACTTCTCTTATACCGTACTTCAGTTCAAGTTAACTGAAATAAAGATCTTAGGCTCCTCCGACCGGAACGAATCAATGGATTCAGAACTCAAACTACTTGGCTTCAGATCTGGGGTTAAGGTTAAAAGAACCGTCAAGGCGGGAGTGCTCAAAGGCTTAGATAAAAGGCAGGAGAAAACCACCAGGAGAAAACCACTAAGCTGTCGCTCGTCCCTCTTCATCGGTGGGCTTATTTACTTCATCCTGACCTCTTTATCGGTGGGCTTATTTACTTCATCCTGAGTTCAAAGTTAACTGAAATTCCATATCAACGGCTCCTCCGACCGGAACGAATGAATAAGGCAAGGCTCGACATCGGCACTTCGTGCACCCCTCCGCATCAGCACATCGACATCGGCACTTCGTGCTCACACACACTGAACCCGGCCTCAGTCTCGGAGCCTCAAAGAGACAACCGGAGGAGAAAGAAGAGACTCGTACGCTACGTGGGTATAAAAGAAATAGTAGCTATCTCTTTTCCGCGAGGAATGGTACTCTGAATCGCCGACGCCTAATTCCGACGTCCATGAACGACTCTTGCTTGGGCTGCTTCAACTCTATCTATATGGGGGCAGCGGCTTAACGGTAAGTTCAACTTTGATCGAACAGAAAGTATGCCTAAAATATGGGAAGTTCAACTTTGATCGAACAGAAAGTATGCCTAAAATACGGGAAGTTCAACAAATCTCGAACAGAACGAAAGGAGTATAAATAGCCTTTGGGGCTATATACGACTATCCGACGCTATTCTTCACTACGA
The DNA here is from genome assembly GCA_037974815.1 of Kaempferia elegans. Classification (NCBI taxonomy): domain Eukaryota; kingdom Viridiplantae; phylum Streptophyta; class Magnoliopsida; order Zingiberales; family Zingiberaceae; genus Kaempferia; species Kaempferia elegans. Next base: position 29,913 of record JBBPFQ010000078.1, read on the forward strand.
AAGATCTTCCGTTATCAATCACTCGGCCCTATGGTCGAGCTATCATTAGATCTCCCTAATATTCTCTGTATTACGTCGCAATCGGCCAGCTTATTATAGAAAAGCCCTTTTAAATCGACAAACGAGAAATGCCAAACGGATCTTTCTAGTATATATTCAATGAAAGCAAAAGAGCGGACTCTGCCAACAGCAATGGACTAGCTACATCGACCCAATCTCGTAAACTCATAGCTGACTCTTTCACCTTAACCTCAATACTCCATATCGGCCTCTTTCACCTTAACCTCAATTCTAAGAGCGTACTCTTTCACCTTAACTTCAAGCAATACAATGGTGTACTCCCCGTGCCTTTTTTTCTTACATCTACTGAAATGGCATTCTTCTCTCGTAACTCAATTCGACGGCAGTGAAGGTTACTCAACTCTAATACTTTTGAAAAGGTCATCAACTGAAGCAAAGTCACTTCCAAACCAGTATCAAAGGTCAATACTCAACTTAAGGGTCATCATACACTGGAGGTTACTCAAGTCCCTACCCAAGTATCAAAATAAGGAATGATCCCTCTACCCTGTTAAGGTCTTTCTATCAACAGACATAAATAGTAACTACTTTAATACCAAAGCAATATAAGTCAACAGAACAGACATAAATAGTAACTAAAGTCTTACCACAGCAATCGGATCAATCCTTTGATACCCAATCGTTGAATCCTCAATCTAGGAATCCGATCAATCCAGTAATCCTATAATTTAACCTATCCTGCTGGTAATGCCCAAGCGGAAATGCCCTACCTAAACCGAACGAAAGACGGCCCAACCCCAACTCTAAAGTCCCAAGCATTACTCTACTAAGATAAGAACCTAACAGAACTTCTCTACGGGGGACGGTTCAGAAAGAGCTGACTATACTACTTTAGGAATAGTTGCATTCGCATGTGTTAAGCATTGCGCATCTTCTTCTCTTTTCAAGTACTCGAGTGAGCGAATGAACTTGGAATTCACTCTAATCTCTATAACCATTCACCAAAAATTCCCATTCCAAAAACGAAGCGGCAGGTCTACAATGGCAGGCATACCTACGTCTACAATGGTGTGTACACCTTCAACTCTTGTAATTTACGTATATCCGATGTTCATTCCAAGATCTTTCTCTTCTTTCTTGTTGTGTGAGCTATCCCCCCTGCATCATCCATGCATTTCTAACCTATTAAGAAGCCCACTCTTCTTTCCCAACAAATGTATATTATATTTAGGTCTTATGGATACCCTTCTCCTTAGCTGTATTAGTTGAGCCTATCTTTTATACAAAAAATTCAAGATCAAAGCTGCTGAATGAATGAGACAGCTTGAGAAAACCAATGCATCAGGGATAGGCTGACGATGTCTGTCTGGCGTACCTAATCTTTGTATAGGGCGCGTGCTACTCATGACAAATGCATTAAGTTATCCTCTCATATCTGTTAATCTTCGTTCAAGGCAGGACTTGAGCCCAATGTTAGAGTGGCTCTAGCTAAGGCTGCCAGCGGTCTAGATAAGACGCAGGACTCTCAATTGAGATAAGCTACGACTATCCAACAAGGACTACCTACAAGGGCAGCAACAATAACCCAGCCCGAAAGACAAAGTCTATGGCCAGAACTCAAAATGCGGCGGAAGATCGTTCGAAAGCGAGTAGCTAAGACCCCGATAGGGTCGGCGAAAGCATCCAGAGAACAAGGGGCGTAGCGAAAGCTTGAGCGGATCTGATGGGTGGAAGAAACCGCGGAAGAGGCAGATTTAGACAACCAACGTCAGCTACGAGTTCGCACCCCAATCAACAGCAGCGCTAACCTTGCCTTATCTGAACTAACGCACTCAGAAGGTCACATCTGGTCTGACTGCTAAAGGAAGAGAGAGCTATAAGCAAAACTTAGGAGTTCCTTTGTCTCTATGAAAGTTACGACGGACCAGCTCGTGAGCCAGAAGAGTTATAATAGGCACTCGCAAGCAATCGATATCGAAATCGGAACTTGCACACTAAACTCAAATAGTATTCGTCTTCTCTTGCATACCCTCTTCCGGGCTTTCTCACTCCAGTTACCTGCTCATTATCATTAGCAAGCCAATCAGTACTTTACTTGAGGAGACTCTCAGTCCCACTAAATCACCAAAGGTTCAATGGTGAGGCAAAGAGCTACCTCAAGGATCTTTCTACTCATCGGGGTGGTAAGCAGTGGACTAAACTAAGCTCAGATGAGTTATGATGCTCCGGGGAGAGGTAAATCAGGGAACGTAGCCATCCTTTGGACCCCTTCTATCTTCACCGAACTTAATCTATAGGAAGCGGAAGATAGGAATGGCTGCAAACGCTTCTAATGTGTCTCCTGTCAATCCTACTGCTGAAAACGAGATTTTCATGCGCACGAAGAAGAAATTCAAAAGACATCGACCAGAGAATGGTGATCAAGTGACTGACTCTGACAATATCTCATGCTCGGATGCAAATATGCCTTCAAGCAAAAGAGGAGAAAGTTATCCCCCGAGAAGTTGAAAGCAATAGCAAAGGCCGTTGGGAATAGGATCTTTTTCTACGTCTACTGATGCGTCTTCGGATGCTTTTGAAACAGCCTTTGGTCTTCTTCTACTAACCGGAGACAAATCGATGGAAATGCAGGACCCTTAGGCTTTGACTTGCCAACTACTTGCTTTCTTCCTACTCTTTTATGCCGCATCATAGGGGCGCCTCTAGGCTCTTCGAAGGCATGTGTCTCGGGGGAGAGATAGCTAACCTCGCCATTCATTGTCGGAGAGATATAGGGTAAACCAATAGGTATAGAGTTTGAAGTTAACTTTGAAAGAAGGCTAGACGATGAATCTAGGGCAGCATGCGAGAGAGGGCGCTCGGGCTTCACTTAAGCTTTTCCGGGTATTGGACTTGCAGGCGAGTTAACCATCTAATCGTTTCATTTCAAGCTAGTTTTATAGGTCCTATTATCCGATGCGAGACTAAAAGGAGAGGGGAGGAAAGCGCTTAGCCGTTTCCCTTACACTCTCACCAGTCTTTCCCTCGCTCTGTCGTATCCAATTCCAATCGGGGATTATCGATATCATCAGATTGAAGAAAAAATATCGTAGGTAGTGCACGAAATCGCTGTTGGTGTGATCTCGATCTTCGTAGCGGACCCCGATTCCTATAGAGCACGACAATTTGATTTGCAGTAATATTATTAGACAGCACATTCATGACAAAACTTCTTATGTCAAAATACATAGATGGACACTTGTGTGCTGTGTAATGGACCCCCCATGTCTTCCATTGGTCAACAACCAATACATAGGCTGGTAGTCAATCAAAGGCCGTGAAAGCACATCCAGTGCTAGTAGTTTAGGATCCAGATTCAGTTCCATCTACGGAGGCACAAGCAGCATCTTTATCGGACCTCTGATCACCAGAGAAGAACCACATGTAACTCTGACAAGTTGGATCATCTGTCTTCCATAGTAATTTGGACCTTGCTTTTCTGTGAGATCTTCTGTGAGCTAGTTTAAGTTGAAGTTGCTCTATTAATCTCTTGGAACAATAGAGTGGTTGTACCAGCCAATTTGCTAATATGATGGCTGGGCATAGTTTAGTAAATGCAGATGTTTTCGCATGGTCGGCCGCAGTAACCGAGAATCTACCCGACTTACAACGTTACAAAGAACTTCTCCTTTCCTGCCTTCTTTTCATTTTATTGATTGAAATTCGTGTTATTTGGGCTGTGTCCGTTACACCATGGACAATAATCTTTTTCTCTGAGCAATCTCTTCCTTCTAATAGCATTCACTCTTTGATGCTTTGCTCTGCGCTCCAATTTATACCGCATGAGTGAGGACCGCTTTTCTCTTTTGGATTTCGCGCTGATGTTTTTTAATGGAACCTGATAGCCCTTCGAAAGAAAATCAGGCTTTATTGTCCTTCTAGTTAAGGGGCAAAAACCGAAGCTGGTTGCTAGCGGAAGCTTTGGTTCAGCAGGCCGGTGTAACAGCCACCCGGTGGACTGCCTGTGTGGGGGTAGGGGCGGATGAAATGACTGCAGAAAGGGCTTTTCGATCGTCATTGGCTTATAAGAGCCGATTTGTCAGCTGTCAGTGTCAAAGTACAGGCATCAGATGCTGCAGCAGTGCCTAAAGCCCCTCGCTGGAAGCCTGACTCTATCATAGGCCTTCTCCAAATCAATCTTTCTGCTCCTCTGTGCATCCTTGTGGGCTATCGAACACGGAATAGTATAGCGTAAGGTAGTGAATATATATTGCTAATAATAAAATAAAATAAGTAGAAAGCGAGACTCTTTATTTAAATGAATACAGAAAAATCGAAAGAGAATGATAAAGCCTATAATTAGTATTAACCTTCCATCTGTTCCGACCTTTCTTTGGAGCTAAAGGAGTGGGACAAGCCAGAGAACAACAGAAAAGCCTTTTATGCTTTCGTAACAATTCACTGCCCCGAGGCTTTGCAATACATCGGCATTTTTTTGATTTTAATAAAAGAGTGGGTGGGAAGGGCGTTCGTTGGCAAGACCTCTTAGCGGGGTCTTGTCTTGTCTTCTCAGATTCCAGCTTTTCATTTTATTTTTCTTCCACCGGCCGATGTAAACTGAGATTCTTCATTCATTGTAGCAGCTTGCCTTGCTTGAATCCACTTTCTAAACCTCTTCCTGCTCTTTGACTATTCTATTGGAAGAACTTTCTTTCAAATGGGACAGGTGATGAGGGAAAACCTTCTATCTTAGACAAGAAAATCTACAGAATACAGATAAGCAAAGCAGTCGAAAAGTGAGCATCCCATCTCATAAGGAAAGCCTGAAGGCCCTAGCTTGGTTGCGGGGGAGAAAGACTAAGGATCAGTCTAATGGGACCTAGAGGAGATAGAAGCTGTAGTTAGTGAGTTGCCCCCGGGCCGAACTGCTGACTGACGAAATTACTTATTAAGTTAAGAGTAGCCTAGCCTCAAAGATCTCGCCTAGCGGGAAGGATTGCTGTTAGATTCTATACCAACGCATTCTCTCCGGAAAGTCGAATCGCAAGGGTACGAAACTACGCTATTCAAAGCAATCTACCCAAGCCAATATACCTGGCTGGCAGGTAAGGAAAAACTATCAGCTTCTTCAACTTAAACAGCCCCCCTTTTCCATATCTTCAACATATTCTAGCTCGCTCCTCTTCTTCTTTTTCTTTTTCTTTCATCCCTGCGGTCGAGCGCCTTTCGCCCCTTCGCCACCTTAAAAGTTCAAAGAATGAAACTTTTGCTCAGCTCTTTCAGAACCTCGCTATCGCTCGAGTATCTTTTTTAAAGCACCTCTCCTTTTCCTTTCAGTTTTTAGTTCGATCCGGTTCAGCTGAAAAGCGAACACTTTTTATATGTTTAACAGATGATCTTGAATATAGCATTCAATCCTCTCGGGTAGTATGGTATGATCTTTCCAGAGAATATCGTAAGTAAGAGTGAACATTAGTTCCTTTCTTCTTATTAAAGGGATCCATGTTCTCTTTGATATCTTTCCCTCGACCCGTTAGGTTCGAACTGACATAGGTGAATCGGACCAAGACCTATAAACCACCAACAAGGAGTCGCTTTAGTTACGCAGTTCGGTTAGCAGGCAGGCCGCCTTCCTACATCTGCGGGCCCACCGGTTTAAAGAGTCCTCTGTCCGGACTCCCCCTAGACCTCTGTCAGGCCTAGGGAACTTCTCTAAGCTCGAGAGCTCCTGTCTCCTCACTTAAAGCGTAACCGGCTCACCTCTACCCGGAAACAAACCAAGCCCTTCCCTTCTTCTTTCATCATTAAGTTTCACCCGCCTTCTTAGCCTTTTCCTCATCGTTAAGGGGAATCGAAGGGACAGGGCTTTTCCCCTTCTTCATAATGATTGGTTCCGGGCGCACTCCCTGAAACCAATCCGTCTCGCATGCCAGTCCGTCTGTCTCTATGTCTTGGGCACACGAATCATCCTCATCACTAAGCTCAACTTCTCCCTAAGGAGAAGTGGTGGCATCGGGGGGAGTGAATCTTGTCCCGGTTGTATCCCCATTGGTGTATCGCTTAGTCGTAGAAGGTGAACCGCTTTCTTTTTTTTTTTATTTTTCTATCTTTCCAATCAATCGGCTAAGCATTCTAAGTGGCCGAAGTTCTAGGGTCCTTCTTTTTTGAGGTAGTTTCCCTCTTACCCCGACACTGATTTTGCTTTCTTCACTAAACGCGGGTATGCTGTTGCAGGGCTTTAGCCCATTGCCGATGCTTTTCTGGTAAGGGGAAAGAGCTTGAAAACTTACTTTCTTTGCCTGCCCCAGCGGCCCCTGCCCAAGATCCCATATCTACCAGTCTACGGGATTGGGCTTGACTTGACCTTTAGAAAATAGATCTGCTCATAGGAATTAAGGTGCTATACTTTGAAAACCGATCAACAACTACCAAGATTGCATCATACTCCCCCACTCGTGGTAGACTAGTGATGAAGTCCAATGAAAGACTTTCCCATGGACGGCTTGGGACTGGCAACGGCACTAGGAGACCAGCAGTTTTCTGCCTGTCTACTTTATCTTGTTGACAAATTAGGCATGTTTGGGTATAAGCCCTGACATCATCTTCCATTTGAGGCCAGTAGTAGTTCTGTGTCACAAGGGCCAGTGTTCGCTGCCAACCTGGATGTCCGGCCCACAACGTGTCATGACATTCCTGCAGTAATGTCTTCCGAAAATTTCCTGTCTTTGGGACATAGATAGACCCGTTCTTTCTTTGTGAGGAGCAGATCATCTTCTATCCAGAACTCTCTCGTCTTCCCCTCCTTGACAAGGTTCATAATAGCTACTGCTTGGGGATCTTTTGCTAAATTCTCCCTGATCTGGTCTTTTAGTGAAGTTTTCATCATGGAATTGGATAAGTGAGCCAAATACTTCAATGCCGCCAAGTCTGACTTCTCCTGCTTAAGGCATCCGCCACTCGATTCGTCTTTCCAGGCTTATATTCTAGATTAAAGTCAAACTCTGCCAGATGTTCTTGCCATCGAGCTTGTCTGGGATTTAGCTTTGGTTGTGTGAGAAAATGGCTCACAGCCGTCTTGTCGGTCTTAACCACAAACTTTGACCCCAAGAGGTAGTGGCCGCCTATGATCCAAGGCCCTCCCTCTAGAACAAATTTGTAATCATCCTTTCTTTCAAATTTGAACAAGAAATAATCTTGTCCCAAATCAATCACTCTTTTTCTCCCTTTTAGCTGCCTTTGGTATCGGTTTTGGGTCGAGGGTGACTTGCTCTACACCAAGGGACATAGGCTGTACGTGCCTCAATTTTCGCTCCCCTTCTAACCGGGAGAATATGATATAACCTTCTTTTTTATTTATATTCCATACACTATCCGGGTCAGCTCTTGCTAGAAGGGAAGGCTCTTTCTGTGCCTTTCTTTCGAGGCGCAGGATATATATATATTCTTTAGGTTTAGCTTTCGGGCAAGACCTCGCTCACCGGTGAGTTCCCAAGAGTCCTCTTATCTTCATCGACCCCAAAGCCTATCAGCCTTTATTGCGAGTAATCACCCCTCTTCGCTTACGCTTCGAGTATCCAAAACTGCTCCTCTCCCTAGCGGTCGAGATCTTTCAGAACCTCTCCTTTCAGTCGAGTCACCGCTTACAGCGCCTTCTGCTACTAGCGGAAATCCTTGCTTCGAACTAACTTAATAGGGTGGGGCGGCTAATGAACTAATACGACTTTCTAGATGGATGCAGGAGAACACTTTGCTACCGCTAGCTAAAGCTAGCCAGAAGTGAGCTTCTTTGTCGACTCAAATTACCCCTTTCCGTAGTCGCTAATGGCATAAGTGCTGTCCGATACTACAACTAGTTGATTCATGCGCATCTACTTCTTTGCCTTAGATCAATCAGGTGAACAAAGCTATTCAAGGCTTTCCCTCTCGGATTTAGTGCACACTGACTTCCTGATAGTGAGATTCCTATAGTCAAGTCTAAGGAATGAGATGAGGGAGAAAAGGAGAGTCTATGCCACCCCGGCTTCACACTGACCGTACTTCCGGCAAAGATAACTAGTTCTCGAGTAAGATTGGTTTGAAGCGGCAGGATATTCGCTTTCTTAGCTAAGGCTGATTGAATTGCTAACTGAACTGAACTAGTCGAATTCCATTATTCTTACCCTGCTGGGACTGGGATCACTTCAACTCCCTTTGTTACTCTATCTATTGAATCTTTCCCATCGCGTCATGCGTCCTTACTGACAGACTTTCATTCATTGTTTACTGCTTACTGAGCTTACTTCATGCTTTTCCTGCCTTCGAGTTCCGATCCCTTACTGTTTGAACTCGGACTCCCATCCAAAGACTAGCTATTAGGCTTAGAATACATTATAATACAGAGATCCTCTTTCCCAAAGTGGAATGCCAAATGACTTAATAAATATCAAAACTAAGTGCCATAGCAAAGCCTGGCTGACTCTTACTTTATTGAATGCTTCAAAGCAGAGTTGAACAGACTCTCTCTGTATGAACTCGATTCCGACTTGACTGACTGAGAGAGGGATCCCGGGCTATTCACATCAGTCCTTTTTCAAATCGCCCCGCGAAGACACGGAAGTTCAAACATGGGATTTGTCCCGTGGACACACGAGCAATCTCGAGCGAAGCGAGAGGTTCTCTAAGATCTCGACCGCTAGGGAGAGGAGAGGTGAAGAATGAGCTCAATTGATAAAGGGTTCCTTCATAATCCTCCTATGGAGATTATGAACTTGCTGATGGCAGATTCCGAAAATAAGTTAGCTTTCTGTCGTTTAGGAATGTAGTCTTCTTCCGATCGTCAGAAACGAAAAAGGCTGGAATGGTAAGAGCTTGACTTTAGCTAGAATGGGCACGAGGTTCTGGTTCTGAAAGAAAGAGTGTCTTAGGAGTCACTCGGTAACCGTAAGAGAAGTTGGACTCTTTCGCTTGAGAAGGGATGCCTGTGCTCTTACGACACTGTCTAGCTGCTCTACGATCGCCTGCCAGTTCCAGGCTTTCTGCGTTCAGTGAAAAGAAGAGGACGCAGGAGTCTGTCACTCTGGCTTGATGTTCAACTTGAAGTCGAGTGTAACTACACGGCTAAGCGAACAGAAGAAAGTCGTTGGTGACAACAATCTCAGTTAAAGATTCCTTTAGTCTGTCTGTCTTCTCACCCAGAATGAATGAAGTGCCATCGCGTACAGCGTGTAGTTCGCGTGCCATTGCCTATGACACGCTTCACTGCACTCCGATTGGTAAGTGGTAAGTAGCTTTACCAAACCCTGTAGCCTATGAAAGAGTGCTGTTGCCAAGGCCTACTCCTCGACCATTGACGATCGGAAATCACCTATTCAATCAGTTGGGAGTCTCGCCATGCAACCTCCATACCCCATGGAAGAATCCAATCAAGTTGTAAAGAACGATAACCCGTTCCAGTAGGATTTTCGGATTGCTAGCTTAGCCGCCCTTTTTCTATGACAACAGTCGCGACTATAAACTCGCGACGGAGGCAGGGCGGTACCCCACGTTTTTTTTTTCAATGAAAAATGCAATTACTTTTTTCGAGTCTGGGAGCAGTGTTGGTCACACGGATAGCCTCTCAGCTGAACTTTGGGGAATCCGTGAGGGTGTCGGAAGAGATGAGTTGGGTATTGTGGGGTATCTTCCACCACCACCCTATACAAACTTTCGCTTTCGGCGGCCGACCCCGTAGATGCCAGGTACCTTGTCCAGCCCGTATCGGTTGGCGACGCAGGAGGCGAAAGGGCCGGCTCGGGGAGCCCAAATTCTTATTAGCCTTATTGGGTTGGGCTTTCTCCTCTCAACCAAGACCCAAGGCCCATACACCAAAAGAATAATGAGGAAGAAAAAGATATCGTGATTGTGACTCCGCTCTCGTCGCCTACGGCGCTATCTACTAGTGGATGAAAGGGGGAATAAAGTAGCCCGGGCGTGAAACCGCACCCTTGCTGAGACCACCACGTGTAAATACGGACTAGGACACCCTTACTTCTTTGCCCGCCAATTCGGGTTTAGGCAAGGTTTAAAATCACGCGGCCTGGCTGAAACCATTAAAGCAATCGTTACGATCCATTGGTTCATATAGAATCCATGTCCTAGGTGTATCAAAAAACATTCTTTTCACAAAGCTTTTTTGAGTGGGACTCTTACCCCAATGGCAGAGGTTTTTTTGTAGGAATGGGCACCACTATCCCAGCCCGGATCCAGCCAGGGTTTTTACTACCCCTGAACTAGTATCCTTGTTCCCGAGATGAGTGAAGAGGAAGACCAAGACCCAAGCGCTTACTGATTTTAAACAAACTCTCTTTCGGCCGAAGATAGGTAAGGTGGAGTAGAGTGTGGCTATTTTCTGGGAATTCACACCCGCGGGTCGTTGCGACCTGAGGGATGGAGAGACTTTTCTCCTGCACCTGCAAGACGAACTTCCCAACCTCTCTCGCGAACAAAAGCCTAATAAACAATAAACTATAACTTTTTTTTTCATTTCATGGGTTTACTACGCCTAGCGCCGGAACACTTGATCCCAAAAAAGAGAAAAGGTTTGCTTGTAGGAGTTAAGAGCTGGAGCTGCTGACCAATCGAGCTCTTAAGCTGCTTTCAGAACCTAACCCAAATGAAAATCGTTCAGATTGAATCTTCAACAGAAAACATTCGATCTTAGACCTTTCGGTCTATGCTTCGCCATACTCAAAATCCCACTTGTCTAGCCCACGTTCGGAATGAACTGCTCAGCCCCGTATTGACGACGAACCATGAGTGGTGCATAACTGACTGCCCCCCATATGCCGAGCAAATTAACACTGGGATGGGTGATAGACCCTGCCTGCAAGTCAGTAATTCCCCGCTAACCTGGGATAGAGCAATAGAGCGTTAGTGTGCTATTTTTGAGCGTTAGTTACCATGCGCTGGCGGAGCCAGCTGAAGGAAGGAATTCTATAAGTTCAAGATGAGAAATAGGATTCGGGGAACCAGCTTTCCTCTTGCTCTAAGCTTGAGAATGAAAGTAAGGATATTTTCATTTAAGGAAGTCCCGGGATAGAAGTAAGGGTAAACTAGAATAAGGATATTCTAAGTCTACTACTCGGAATTGGAAGAAGATGCTGCTTGAGAAGAAGCTCTTTTCGCACGTTAAGTTGACTGAAGCTTTCTTTCAAAGTCCTAGTCCTATCCCGAAAGTGGGGGAGACAGAGCTTCAAGCAAGGGCTTTTGCACGTGAATCAGAAAAGGCTGTTTTTGTTAGAGAGAATCCCCTGATGCCATCAAAAGGAGGAGAAGACGAAAGGAAATGGTATTTTAAAAAGACGGGTTTTCATTCAAGTGAAGTGGGACCATTGAGATGTCTCCTAATCTAAGCCCGAAGGCAAGAGTAGTAACTGCAGGACCAAGGGCGGGCTTTGAGAAGGTTGCCTTTGCCTTTGCAAGAATGGCTTGGTCTCAGAGATCCTACATAACCGCTGCTAGGAGTTAGCACGAATGAATCAACTGTGGGGACTTGCCTAAACTGGATTGAATCAATAGAATATTAAACATATGGCACTGCCTCAAAGGCCTTACCATACCACTTAGCTCAAGCCAGTCTAAGTGATTGGTTGAATACCGAGAATAGAGTCTCCTCTTTGGCTTTCTCCCGAGTGGGGTACTACACTGTAACGTCGGCTCTTGCTTTGGAATGGAGAACTAATCAATCGAGGAATCGGAATCCTACCTCTTGCGAGTTGACCTCCGTCAGTGACTGTTCACTTTAAAGTGGGAGAAGTCGTAATTAGTTGGTGTACAATTTCAATATAAACTTAAATAACCTATTGAATGCGAAGGGGGAAATGGGATTTCAATCAAAGCTATTCCTTTAGCTTGGCGTTTAGCTACTAAGCTATGCGGGTCATCGACAAGGGGAGCAATAGACTGCATTAGTGAAGGAAGTCTGGCATCAAATCAAAGGGCGCTTATCCTGCTAATCGCGGGTCTTGGTAAGTACCTGACAGACTGAAGGCTTGGAACTGAACTTCAAGCTGGGGAAGGAAAGCAAAGAACTGATACGAAAAACTCACTGGCAAGCAAAGCACAAAAGTGACTCCTTAGGCCTCGGAAGGAAAGGAAGCATTCCAATCGTTGTTCAAGCCTTCTTGCTATTGGCATCGGCCTTTGGGATATTTGATTGAATCAGAGAATCGGTTCTTACAGTGCCCGGAATTGGAAAAAAGGAATGTTGATGGCATGAATCCGATAGCTGCTTATCCGGATCCGGGCTTTCTTTATTAAGGCGGGCTCGTCTAATGATGATCAAAGGGCATTCAATTCCTTCTCCGCAGAGTAAGAGGTGTGAGTAGTAGTATCCGCGGTTTCAAAACGTTAGCCTTATGTTCTGTTTGCAATTTCATCCGTAGACGGTCTTTTTAGTGCCTTTCTGAGTGGATTTCTTAGTGCATTTATGCAAATATAATTTAGCGCTTATAAGATCCTTATCCTTTCCTATCAATAGCCTTTATAAGATCAACGGGGCGTACAAGCTCATAAAATGGAAATTCTTCACGTTTTCCTCAGACAGAAAAACAACGGATTGAACAGGACAACCGGGAAGCCTTACTATATCCTTAACCCCAGCTCAAGAGCCAAAAAGGAAGATTATATTCTGGCTTACAGGACGAAGACGAAAAGGCGTAAGCATAGGCTAGCCCGAAACGTGACTTTCTTATCATTCTCACTTTTTTAAAAGGAAGCCAGATGGCCTCAACGCTAGGCAGGCTTTTTTTTCTATTTCCTCTTTCGCGCTTTGATTGAATTCTTCTGCTTGGTCATGGCCTTGGAATATTGGGTACGGGGAAAGAGTCTCGAGAGCCCTGCAATTGAGCCTTCTTCGCCACCCCCTTCGGGGAGTCAGCCCCATCGTAAGGCTTTCGGTCAAAATCGCTAAGGGAAGTCTGGGTAAGCAGCTTTCGGGCTAGCTTTTGATCCATCAAGAAAGTCTATGCTATGCCTATGCCTGCGCAGGAGACCTATAAAAGCGAATTCAGCCTTTAAATCAGGTTCTGAAAGAAAAGAAGTCGATTAAAACATTCAAACGCTTAAAAAAGCTTAGTAAGCCGATCTTCGAGAAGATCCAGCTCTCGAATCGGACTAAAAGGAAAAGATATCCTATCCCATCCCCTAGGTGCCAGAGCAGCCTTTAGCGTAGAGCTCACTTCCCCACTCGGGTCCTATGCTATATGCTATATAGATGCTTGAATGGCCTTCTTCTACAGGGGAAAAAAGAGATGTGTGGAATGAGCTCCCCTCTACCAGGGCGCAAACCGCAAGGCTGCACCCTTCATAAGGTGGCTTATCTCCTGACTCCCTATAAAACATGGAATGTGGGTCTTTCCCACAAGAGGTGCATGCGTCAGATACCAGTGAGCTATAGCCCCTGATTCCTGAAAGGTAAGGCACAAAGCACAGGAAAGAGACTACAGTCGATTCGTAACATATTCTTCAAGCCTCTCTGAGGTAAGAGAATGAAATGGAGCGCATCCTCCCCAGTTCTATTCAGAATTGATCGAAACCCGGCGTCAAGTGCAAGAGCAGGTCAGGTTCCTCCATTTGAAAGAGGCCTTTTCTTTCAGCACAAGCTTCCAATGCTTAATCCCTTTCATGCTTTTTGCACCTGCCCGAGGTAGAAGACCAAGTCTACCTTTTCTTCTACCAAGGCTTATCGAGGGTTCCATGCTTCCTTATCGGCTCTGGTTTCCTCACGTACGCGCTGGCGACGTTGAATACAAGACTTTTTCGGCGCGAGAGTGAAAATGCTTCATGGTTTCAACGATTCATCCTAGATCCCCCTTGGCACGATCAAAATAAAGCTCACCATTGGAAAGCTGACGTCGGATATGACCTTCCATGTGATAGATGAGGCTCCTTCATACCATGTTAGACCACGTAGAGGTCTTTTTACCACTTAGACTGGTGCTGACTTCGGGTCCTCTCTCGACAAAACAACAAGGCCATCTCAGCCAATCCCTCTATGCCTCATGTTTTTGAAGAGGGGAGTTGCAAGCGGATATAGTGTAGTTAGCGTTTCGCCTGCTAATAGTGGCGGCGAGCTTTTTTCCTTATTCATTCGCCATGAATACATGTTCTTCCTCTGTCAAAGCAAGAGACTGACCCAGGGGTATGGGTCAAAAACGATAGAACATGAAAGGCTGGGCTAGCGGAGATGTAGCGTAGGGATGCGAGATAGACGAGATAGAAATAGAAATGCGAGATCAGGAAGCGAGAGGAGAAATCATTAATTCAGCAAGGCTGGGCATCTTCAACCTCAAAGACCAGCTAAGCATCATTGGCTTCTTTCATAGCTAGGTGCTGGCTGAAGGACTGGTGAAAGTACCAACACCAGTGGTGACATCGGCGAGTAGAGTGCATAAGCCCCTTTAAATTAAAGAGAGAGGCGAGCAGCAAACTCTAAGTGAAAGCTTTACCTTGATCCTCGACGGCTAAGTTGCATTTTCCATAAGAAACGTCAACTATCCTAGCCTCATGCTACCAATACGAACCAACCCGTCCTTCTCTTACTTCAGATGGCAATTTGAAAGTGGGAAAGGGCCTCACTTGGTTCAAAGCTTTGTTGCTTCTTTGACTGATGTATCTTTCTTCGACGGATGATTCCTATAGACGGGACATATGATCAGTTAAAGCCATTAGAGCCGAGTTAGTTGTTGATTTACGTTTAGACGTAGGACAGATAAGGTGCAAATCCTGGTTGGGCCGGTCAGACCCAATCCTAATTAGAGATGCAGATCTAGATGCTGTTCAACAAAAAGAAGGAAAACCTGAAGACATTACACAATTCCGTCCCATTGGATTGTGTAATTTCTGCTATAAAATCATATTTTGAGCCATTTATTCCTATCTCAGTTATAACTCTTTCGAAGACCGAGCAATGGATGGATCTTAGAAGAATTCCACTTTGAACAGCACGACTCTTTCTAAATATCATAAGAAGAGAATGAATGTGGCCGCATCCGCTCTAATGACCTAGAAGCTGACCTCGAAGCTTACCTTCTTCTTGACTTGAATCCCACTTGGCTTGGTGAAAGAATCTCATTCCTGGCTTGAGCTTTCGGATTGAATCATAGGATGGATCCGCTTCAACCGGAATCGTTGCCCGACCGACTGTTCATTCCGTCTTTACCTCATTCGCTGGGGAGTTTCGAGCTTTGTCCCTATCTGAAGCACAGGGAGACCCCGTTCCATCGGTTGATACTTTATTTAATAATAAAAATAGGTTCCTAGACAAAGTGCATCCGCCGAAGCAGCAAGACGAAGCATCGGGTCCTGGATAAGATGCAGTAGAGAACAGCACTGCAAAGAAGCGCGCAAGCAACTTCGATTCGCTTTCCATCGGATAGGCAAAGATTGATTTCAAGTATACCGCGATGAGAAAAGAAAGATAGGCCAGCCGGAAACAGAACAAATATGCTGCTTCTGAGTTCTGAGTTCGCATGACTTCGCTCTCGTTGTGCGTGGACTTCCTAATCGAACTAAGATGGATCGGGCGGTTGGGTTGGCTCAGAGAAGGTTTGCTCGGGGAAGGAATAACAACAATTTAAGGCTGAAGAATAAAGGCATTTTTCTCTATGGCTATGGGCGGAACTCCCTTTACCACTCCTCTTTCTTGGCCGCCTGCTTTGCTATGCGTCTACTCTGCCTTGGTGCGTGCACCAGAGCAGCTTCTCGTGAGAATTCCACTCGCTCCGGTCCCTTAACTTCAAGCTTTAAGCAGGTAGGAAAGCGGGTTAAGCAATGTGAGATATCTGTCTGCCAACAATTGTGCACTCTAAACAGGGCCTATAATTATAATAGGGCTAGGCCGGACTCTTCCTGACTGAAAAGACTGCTCACTTGGTAGTTGGTGATTCGATACCGGTACTGGGCTAGAAAACAAATAAGCGGGTTTAGGGTAAGGGGTGAGATTCTTGTTCGGTGAGCTATTGCAAGCTACCTCTTGTTAACCCGGTTCTAGCTTACGTATACCGTTTACTCCAGTGTCTTACACACACACACAAGGTTGACGTAAGGCAATAGCTTCCTTGTTCGTCGAATTAGGCCGTCCCCAGTCCCTTGGGGTAAGCAGGTAAGCCTGAAATGCGCGATGCCCGATAATTGTTCATTAGGAGCTAGCTTCCTTCCACTAGTCAATCGGACTATTCCACAAGACCTCATGTCAATGCCAAGAAAGCAGGAAAGCAAGATGGCACACCGTGTTCAGAGGTCCTACTACCCAAAGAAAGGTGCCCTGCTTCCTGCTCCGAACCTATAGCTACATAGGGCCCTCAACGGTCCCAGTGATGCTCTCTTCCGGACTACTAGGTCTAAGTGGTAGGTCGACTGGTTACGTGTGCAGTTGACTTTGCTGCTTTAGTGCGGCGCTTGGTTTTGTGTGCTTTGCAGCAGTTTACCATTCTGCTGTACCGGATGCCCTAAGTGTGGACTCCTTATCGATACCCCTTATCTGCTCGTCATATATAGAAAGGGCAAGTAGTTTCAGCTTCTTCATCTCGGTTAATTGAAAATTGAAGCAGATTTTTATCAGTAGGTTGCCCTCCTTGTTAGCTATGATTAGTAAATAGTATATATAATAGTCAATTCTACGCTCCCTGGTTCAGGTCTTTCCTCTTACTCAGTTTCCGGCCGGGATGAAGAGGTTTATACTTCTGTCCTCAATGTACTTTCCCATTGGAGCTTGGCCCCCCCTCTTTGAAAGGACTCAATTCCAATCGATTAAAGACTAGGAATGGTATTTATAAAAATTTAATGTTGATCCGTAGTGCCCCCTCTGCCGTAAGGTTGAGCCCGCTTTCGCTTACTGTGCCTGGGACATATTGATGAAAATCCAATGAAAGGGCTTTAGCAACCTTTTTTTCTTCTGTATGCCCTATGCCCTGCCCCAGCGGAGATGATTCCATTCCCTGATATCGATCTCTCAAGAGCAGCCTTCCTCTCTATCAATTCCTTTTTCATAAATGAAGGAAATGCTTACTAAACCACCAACAGCGGAGTAAGCTAAGCTCCCATGTGAAGGACTGCTTTCCAGCAGAGGCTCTGACAAGACGTCTCAAAATCAATCTCCTCAAAACTGACATGACACCGTCTTTTTCTTTTCTTCATCGTTGTCACTGTCAGGATCGGATCCTTCTGATGGATTTTCTTCACTAGGTTCCTAATTTAGTTCCTCACTTGGTTCTTCCTCAGTAGGTTCTTTTTCACAAGGTTCTTCTTCTTCATTTGACCAAGGCTCTCTGTCTATCTTTTTGAGCAGGGTTGACTCCCGCTCCACGAGTACAAGGAGGGGAATGGTATTCCCAGCACTTTGACCAAGACCAATAGAGGGAGTTGGAGTTTAGTTTGTTTAATTTTTTATATAGTATTTTCCTCTTCTATGTCTGCACCAAGGAAGAAGTAATTAGGGGTCCTAGATCAAGAATGGGAGATAGGGCATTTCATTTAGGAGGCGGGGAAGCAAGCTCCAGCATTAGCTTATGAGCCAAGTCTGCAAGCCGAGTTGATGTTAAGGAGTGTTCCATGGGTAAGGACTCATTTATAGAAGAGAAGGGTCATCAAGCAGCAATGCATTTAGATCTCCTCGTGGAAAGGAGTAAAGTAGACCCCTTTCGAGGTAAGATCGAGTTGATACTATTCTATTTTTCCCTCAGCAAGTTGAAGGGCAATGGTGGACGAAGAAGCATAAGCGGCCCTCTCCATCAGCTCACTTAGCTACTCATCTTCTTTACCCTGCTTATTGGCCAGCTTCACATAAGTCCTTTCCTTACCTAGGAAATAATTTACAGCTCACTCTTAACTAAGGAATTGTTGAGCCTGTGGCATCAGACTCAGAGAGAGTTGCATCAACGGTTCCGACGAGTGAAGATCTTATTCTTCAAGCACAGGTCCCGGTGTCAAAGCCTAGTGAAGTGAGACTGCTGATTGGACAGCTACTCCTTGACCATACTTGGACAAGAAGGCAGAATATAGTATAGAAATGGGTGAGGCAGGAAGGAAGTAGCATTTTCACTTCGCTCCTTTGATTCTAGTCTTTTCTTGGGCCAGTTCGCTTTGGAGCGAGAAATATTCAGTAGCAGCTCTTGTTGCTGAAGGAAGAGGCTCCAGGCGAAAGAAAGTCCAGGAGAGCGGAACCCGGTTGTATGAGTTTAGTGCATTCTTTTATTCCACAGTCGGGACCACATCTGCTTTTTTTTCTTATACTCGGCTATTGGTGCGAAGCCTCGTTCTCCGTCCCTCACTCAAAGAAAGGTGCTAGGGTATGAGGGTGCACAGAAGTACGGGCAGGCCCTCGTTCACGGCTTGGGAAAGTTGTCATATTAGCTCATCTGAGGGGTAGTCCTATTATCTGAGGGGTAGTACTATTATTATATAATTATAATAAGGCTCGACTTAAAGGACAGACTCAAGGGCAACGGCTAGACATGGCGCCGGGAATGGTTTCAGTTCATGAATTTCCTTCTTTGAATGGAGTACGCTACTGGGACTATATACTTGAATTAAGAAGCTGGTCCCCTCCCCTCCTCTCCGTTGATTAAAGGTTAGGAATTGAACGACTTTCTTTCCGTACTCGACTTCAAGGTTAAGAAAGGCAAGAAAAGCAAAGGGACGGAGTGAGCCTACCTGCACTGGAGACATGAAAGGTCACAGACCAGACTACCGAGAGAAGAAGACCACAAGCAGTTCACTCTATCTCCTTACCCAAGTCCCGGTAGAGGGAAGTACGGTAGGCACCAAAGGATCGGACAGGTTAGGAGTCTCGAGCTGCGGGAGAGGAGAGGTAAAGGAATATGAAAAGATATAATTAGCACGGCTTCATCCAGTTACTCCAGAGTCGGTAGCAATAAACTCATTTACTGTAGCTACCTTCTTTATCTTCCCGGCTGCTGCTGCTGAATATCCGGTGTTCATGGGAAAGTGTTCAGTTGGGACTCTCCCGTATGACATTACATTTGTCCCGAACGAGTACTCTCTTTCAAGATAGTGGAAAGATCTTTCTCTATTCATGCTTGGCACACTTAAAGAGGAAGCCGGGCACCCGCGTATTAATGTAAATTGTCCCTGACTTTCAGAATGTCTTTTGGGGTGTAAGGTGTAGCTCCCCCTCTGCCCGAACCCTATCAGTCATACTCTCTCCTTGTCGAGCCTATGTTAAATCATACCCTTACGCTATAGCTCGAGCAGCTCCTTTCAGTCGTTCCTCGTACGCAGCAGTGAGTTCTTTTCCCTGTAGCTACCTTATAGGAATTTCCCTCTCCTCGTACACTGGTTGAGCCCTCAGCCACTCAGTTCTATTCCTCTTTTCAGTCTGAGTCCCTTACTTCTAAGGAAATTGAAGATCTGATATCAGTGATATCCCCACTGCCCGAACCCATACTTGAAACCATGAACAAAAACAATAGCTGCTGCCGTGAAAGGCGTATTTGTTTTAACTCTTTAACCGGCTTCGCAAGATCTTCATTGTATATAGCCTCAAACGAGATTCCCTTTAGATCCAGTTGCTTTTAGAGTAGATTCTCTTCCTGTTGCTGTTCTTGCTTCTTTAGTAGTTTCTCCTTAAGTTCTTTATCCCACGTTAGCGGAACTCAGCGTAACTTCTCCTTGCCCACGTCGCTATCGCTTCTTTGGAAGTAGGATACTCATAGTCTCTTCTTTTTAATGAGGTCGGGATGCGAAGTTGATGAATTCAGTAGGTGAATCAGGATCGGACGAAGCGAAGAAGAAGATTCCAATCCTTTATATGGCCCCAAAGGAAATTCCATTTACGACTAACGGCTATATTAGGGGCCTTCTCCCAACTTACTTATATTATATTCGGGCACGACTGCGAGTGATAATGTGAACCTTTTTCTTCTCCCTAACTTGAATTTGAAGTCGTCCCTCCGCTTTTAGAGTTGAATCAGTTCCGGCGACGTCACTCGGCCCTCTCCTTAATAGTCTCGAGCTATTACATATGAATACTTGACTTGAACTTTACATTTCCTAACGCTCAAGGTAGGAATGAAAGGCAATTTCGAGCCTAGCGACGTGCGACGGGAAGCTAGCGACGTGCAGAAAGGATTCGGCTGCTTAATGGGATGTTAGAAAGAGTCCCTGACTTGGAGAGTACTTCTTTCCAGCTGTAGTTTGGTCAAATTCTGTACCTTCTGCGTACTTCTTTTAGTGTTAAGTCCAGAACGTGTACTTCCTCTCCTCTGCCCTAACCTGAGCCAGCTACGGGCCACTCTTAAAAACTGAAGTCAGGCAAATTAACTATTAAGTCTTCTTCCTCAACAGTTCAGTCGAGCGACTCCGTTCCTATCCTTTCACCCTATGGTCGAGCAACATAAGTAGGAAAATCAGTCCCATTCACTCATTGAACCAAAAACGAATATGAACCAGAACCTGAACTCGGAGGGGTACCAGGGCACGCACCAGCTACTTTCAGTCTGAAGTCTTTCCCTACCCGTTCTGAAACTTCTCCTTTCATTCCGGGTGCAGCTGTTGTATAAGCTTTTCCTGTCCGAACCTTTCCTTATTATAAGTCAAAATTGGAATGCACTGCAGCTGCAGCTCTTTCTCCGGTGTGAATGGGTTAGATAGAGGGACGAGAAAGCTATCTTATATATGTTTCTTGTGCCGACGTCTTAACGTCTACCCTTAACGTCGCTATCGCTCGCACTCTACTCAAATGAAATAAGTTCGCTGTCGCTCGTTCCTAGAATTCTTGTCTTTCCATTCACTTATTGAAAGGTACGAAGACAAAAAGGAGAAGTCTAGCTGAGTGCAGGAGCAGCTCCCGGCGTTATAATAATATACTTCAGGTGCGAAGCCAAGAACAGGAGCTAACACAGGATAAACAAGGGTAGATCTTTCGTAGTTTTTAATAAAAGGAGTATAAATTGCTACGCAATTTACGACTATCCTCAGAACTTACTTACAGGCACGACTTGCAGTATACGGGGATCGACCTATGATATTAGGGAGATAGTATCCGAAGATAGGCTCGTTTTATAGGCGCCCTAATATCATATATTTTTGTTGCCGCAAATTCCCTAAATAATATATAAAGAAGTTGTGCCTAAAAGAATATAAATATAGTTAATTCATAGTTAATTCAATCATAGTTAATAGCACATTTGACTCGACTTTTCTAATCATAGCCAAGAAAGTTGAGGGATCGTTTTATTTTATAGTAAGGGCTAGGGAGATAGTAGAACCAAGGATAGGCTCGAGCGGATACGCGAGAGGGAGAGAGTACAACATGGAATTTGGGCCGGTGATCCTGCCCAGTTAGTAAGTTGTAAGTTGGGGATCGACCATAAGGGAGATATACGAGTCAGATAGCTCGACCGAGAGGGCCGAAGGGGGAGTCGTAGTTTTGAATAGTGAATGGCAACATGAACGACCATTATTATATTATATTTTGCAATGCCATGAAAGTATTCGACAACGCGGTTGGGACGAGCAATATTGGTTTCTACTAGCGACGTGGCCTAGAGAATTGGACGTCTGAGCCTAGCCTATTATTATGAAAGAGAGGGACCTCTTTTACTGATCCTCATCCCACGGTAGGAAACTCCTTTTAACCCGGGCACGCCATAGGTCTCATAAAAAGTATGAACGGATATCCACGTAAATCAAAGTGCATGGCATCGAGGTCCTTCCTGTCGGTAAGATGATGATACTGATGAGCCTAACTAGACTAGTTTAGCAGAGAGGGTTGGAGGAGAGGATTCCGTCAACAGAAGGAGGAGCATGGGCAGATCTGAAATGCGAGTGCGTTGTCTTACTTCTGTAAGCACGAGGAAGGCTCTCTACCTTAGCACTCTCCCTCTAGCATTAAGAGCCCTCTTTATTGTAGTCCTCTACTCTATCTAGTAAGAGAGGCTTGCGCCCAGCACTAGTCTTAGACTCTCTATTTTCAACTCTGAGTGGTGCCCGCTAGCTCCTAGTAGTAGATCTGGGCCTCATAAAGAAGGCAAGACCGGATCCTCTCCTACGCCGATACCTAGTTTACTTCAATCGTATGCTACTTTAAGGGTACAGGGAGGCGAATGAGTCATCTGCCTTTCCTACATTCACTTTCAACCCACACCGTCTGCTTCTACTAATGAATAAATCCCCGCATCAGAACTCAAGAAAAAAGGTACTCCCCCAACTCTTCTTTCGAACCTTTAACTGTCAGCTGAGCTCTTTTATAAGAAATCGTCTAACCAGCGAATAGGCTAAAATAGCTTTAAACAAGCTAGAAGAGAGGAGGTAGGGCTCGCACCGAATGCTGAGAAAGAGCTTCGACACTCGATCAGATTCAGGGCTTTCACGTACTCTCAGGCAATGAAAGTAAATTGAGTTACTTCGGGACCTAGAAGAACTAGATTCAGAACTAGTAGCCGTGCACCTGCTCTTTATAGTGAGATCCCTCTAGCACAGATCCAACCAAAAGGATTCCTCCGCACCTTTTAATCTAACTTCAGGAGAAGGGCAAGTCTCATCTTTTCTCGCCCCACTACCGCGCACAAACTAAACTAAGATGGATCGGTGCCTATGCCTAGGCCCTAACCTGGCTGCTAAAGCAGAATCATGATTGACGAAAGAGGTCGGTACGCCTATCGCCCACGAAACCCGATTCATATGCATCTGAAAGGAGCGAACGACAGTGACGCAGAAGTGAAGACAAGCGACCAAAGGGAGCGCATAGACATATGATTGGAAAGCCGACGTTCCTAAGCTCCGGGTTCCATGAATGTCTAGACTAGAGCAAGGAGCCAGCGATAGCGACCAAGTACCAGTACCTTGGTTGAGGCTGTCTATCTTCCTGAATTGGAAGAGTGCCAGACAGCCGTAAGGGTTGTTCATGGAAGCTGATTCAATAGTGGAGAAGGAGAATAAAGGCATAGAAGTAGCAGGAACGGATGTGGCTACCTTCGAGGCAGGCAACTAGCTAGTAAGTGCACTAAGAGAAGAGTTCTCTTTCTTACAAGAGTGGAGTGGATCTCGGCACCTACACTTATAAGTAAAGTAACCTGGCAAGAGAATACGAAAGAGCAAGGGACTTTATCCAGCTCTTGTTCGCGCGAGAGCTCTGATCAAGGGTAGATCCCTACGGTCGGGAGAGATCTTTATTTAAAATGCAAAGGTTAATGTGAGCCTCATCATTTTCATTCCCTCCTTTCGTTAGAGATAGGATTTCTTTCTATAGGGCCCTCTTCCACTTAGGCTTTAGAAGGCAGGTCTACCGCCACTCTACACATACTGGCACAGCATCAGAAAGCGCTTCCGCAATGCATTCGAAGAAAGTTTCCTCTCCTTGCAGGCATGGTGAGTTCCATTTAAGCCCTTCGAGCAGGGTCCCGCTCCTACTTACTAAAGAAAGGGTTGAAGAGTTGAGCTTGGTCTAGTTAGCTGCCCTCCCTCCTTCTTTCTCTAGGGAGTGAATCCCTTTGGGACGGTAGAACTGGAATAGGCTTTCTTTGCTTTGTCCATTCAGATAACAGGAAGAGTATAGGTTGAGCTCGGGAAGCATATCTCTTGAACATTGCGATCGAAGAAAGATATAGAATGAGTAGTGAGTCCCGCTTATCAAAGTCTCATTTATTAAAGCGAAGTCGAAGACCGGATGAAACCAGAGAACACGAAGGCTACTTTAATAGCTATTGCAGAGAGAGGTCCTTGCTCAGAAAGCCACGTGGGAGCAATAGAGATTAGCAGTCTTCACAAGAGAGCCGACCTCTTTCCCTAGTCTGACTCTAGCTGCAAGTCCCATCGCACCGGCATTATCAATTCGTAGCTTCATCAGGGCACAAGTCAAAGATACGCTTGATTCTGCCCGAACCCAATGCTGTAAAGAAATGTAATGTAGCGCTTCGGAGAAAGGAAGATGTGAACAATAAGCTTTGGTGTGGCTTTACTTAACGTCTCTAGTTCGAGATAGTCTCCTCCTATATCTATAGGAATGAGCAGACCTAGATCTAGAAAGAAATAAGCAAATGAGGACCCTAAGAGCTCTTGGAACATGAAGGACCCAGATTTTGAGATCTCAGGGCCAGTAGAAGAATATGAATTAGTTGATAGCGAACTCCACTTTTCAGGCTAAGCTCTAAGCATCGATCTTTTTTTTGGGGTACAGCTAGAGGAGTTATTCAAGACGACCAAGAAAGATGAAGATCTTGAGTACGATGAGGAATACAAAAATCCGCCGGTTCAAGAGAATCTCCTCTGTCTTCATGCCAGGCGATTGATGGGGCTCAGCTTAGGAGGGGCAGAGCTATGCGTACAACTGGCTACAAAGGAGAATAGAATAATGCTGCCTCAACGTCGTCTAAAGTTTGATTCAAGGTTCAATGAAAGAGAAATAGAGCAACTCGGAACGGGAAGTCCTCAATTAAACCTTGATTAGGGGCCATAGGTAGAGGAATGAACTTCTTCAGTGTTCACTGACCTTGAGGGCTGGTTTCATAATGAAAGTTGCGGCAGGGATTCGGATACGCTGGTGATCGGCAGTTGAGTATAGTCAGATCTTTCTTTCCTGTGGACAATGGCATCTTTCCTTTTTCTCTCATTGCATTGGACGAGGAGGGGAGAGATCAAAGTTGGTCAACCTACCAAGGGAATTGGATCGGGAGAGGAAGAATAGTAGTCAATCGAGTGTGTGATTCGAGTCGGGAAGGGGAAAAGTTCCTTAAAGAAAGAAGAAGTAGCATAACTCGACTTAGCCCCGTAAGAGAGGCTTTGATTCAAGCTCAGCCGGAGAACGAGATAATCAATGCTCTGCTTCCTGCTTCCTTCATTTACTAAGTTAGAGTAGTGCGACTTGGCTCTACTGCACAAGAGACTTCACCAACTAGGGAGGGGCCTTCTTTATCGATTGAGTGATGCGGGGTGGCCGATGGGAGTTCGTGGCTACTGATTCTTTTTCTTCTTAATAGGAGTAGCGCTCGATCTCTTACTTAGGCTCAGGCACGGGCTGCTCTGCTTCCCGATATCAAATTAAAGGTGGGAGTTCGGTTCTCTGCGCCAGTATGGATTGGAGTGCGCTGTCAGAGGAGCCGTGACTCCGAGCGAAGATGCGGAGCGACATAGACAAGAGAGGTGCGGAGCGGAATCAGACTTGATAGTGAATATGCCTGACAGAGATGGGCTAACTTAGCTCTTTCCTGAATAAGCGCTTTATTCAATCATTGAATAGCTATTCAGCTCTCGAAAGTCGATCTCTTTTGTTCGATTCCACTCTTTCCCATCCGAAGTAGTGGGGGCCGCATAAGAGGCTTCATTCGCTCCTTAGCCTGTCATTCATCTCGACGACTATTGTCTTAGTACTTATCGTGGCCATATATCTCCCTCCCTGGCATGAGAGATATAGGAGAATGTAAATAATAATTGAACCCGAGCACACATTACTCTATCTCTCTTCTCTATTGAGGGAGGTATCAAAGAAAGCAAGCTAGGGCTAAAGAGGTTCAGTATTAGTCAGCGTCCTATAAAGAAGGTGACGAATCATACTTCTTTGAAGAAGCATTCCTCCTTCTCTTCCCAGGGCCTTCCCCGGGAAAAGCGAGCTTCTCCTCTCTCACTCGTTGACTTCCTTTCTCGTTCAGTGTAGGGTTAGGTAAACTATAGACCTCCCACTTCCTTATCACTTTCTACCGCCCAGCTTACGAACATCACTTGAAGTACCCAGACTAGATATATGTGCTTAGTCGACTCCTCCACCTCCCTTAGTTCGAAGACTCAGATCAATCACCCAGTAAGAAATTAGATCTCTCCACGTACAAGAATGCCTCTCTTCTTTTGACAACATCTGATAGCCACTGAACTACTTTTGCTGTGAACCACTTAGATTGCAACGAGAAAAGAAGGAGATAGCTTATACAACGCTTACAATATCTTATTAGAAGGATAAGCATCTATTCTCTCATCCCACTCATAGGAGTGAGCTGCTAACTACTTGCCAGTCCCAGCAATCAATGGATTGAACTCGCGCTGCCCATTAGTCCTAGCACGGGGATGCGCCTTGAATTCCCTGGCCTCCCCTTCCTGCCACTCATAACCCATTGTAGTTGCTTAGTGAAGCCCATTGGATAAGCAGCCAAGTAATAGCAATCCTCAGTAGGCGTCGGACCTTAGAACTGGAGGCGTGCTGCATAGATTGGGAAAAAGGAAGGAAAGGACTAGAAGCTCTACCAAGAAAGAGAGTCAAGATCGAACTAGCCCAATCCGGGAAAAGTCAAAGTAGCCACTCAGACCATATGCTGAGCTAAGAAAGTGAGATGCCAACAAACTCGCTGCTATTCCATCTTGGAGAACCCTCCTCGCACTATTAACCCCTATCCGCTGGCACTGAATAGAATGACTTAGCTTCTTATCACTGCGCTGCCGTCGTTCTTTACTATTCGATCGGGTCTTAGTAAAGTTCCTTTCATCGAATTGAAAAGATTAGTTGAAAGAATTGAACGATAGGGAGAAGGCGAGAGAGAGAGTAATAGGCTCTCGTACATGATTTATATTAAAAGCATTCTCGTCGACTCTCTTCCCGTCCGCTATTGGAATAGGAACCAATAGTACCGAGAAACAGTAAGATTGGAAAAAAAGAGGAACGAGGAACCCACCATACTTTTAGAAATGACTGGGAAGAGAGAGAAAAAGAGTAGTGGTGCTACTTCCGAGTAGACTGCGAAGGGGAAATGGGACGGCCTGGCCTACTTATAAGAATGATAGGATAGTGCGACAACAGAAAAGAAAGAAAGAATAGACGCGAAAAAAGCGGAACCCGAGCATCGAGCGCTTTCTCATGGTGGCTAGTTCGACGCCCAGCTGTCTCCGACTCCGCCTTCAATTAATTCGGAGATTCTTTACTACCTAGTCTCGTCACGGAGGTCAGAAAAATTGGGTCAAGCGTCACGTCAGGTTTAGTTGATGTAGTTGATATAGTTGATATGTCGAGATTGGCGAATCAAAGGTGCAAGCAATGGATGTCGAGATTGGGTTCACGTCAGGCAATCAACGAAACTAGACTTAGGAGCGGAGGAAGGGCCGGGACTACGGTGCCAAGAGAAGGCGCAGAGTTCGGACGAGATGAGATCCGATCGGAGGAGGGCTCACTACGTCATGTGATAGGCGGGCTCAAGAGCAGTCGCAGTAGTTCTTGCCCGAGGTCGGACTGGCTCACGTAGCTTGGATTCTCAGAATAGCTAGAGTTGGACAGAAGTAGCTTCCTGTTATCTAATTGAGGCCAGGGACTTTTGCTGGAATGCGTACCCGGGCGAGTACAGAGGCTCAGTGTGGGGAATAGGAAAAAGAGTGAATTAACTACATTTATCGAGGCCACCTTGGCTTGGTTGGGTATGGCAGCGGAAGAGACGGACGGGATTCCTATTTTAATAAGAGCCTTGGAGCGGCGAACGCTCTTCCTATTTCTTCAGTTGGAAAGTCTCAGACGCGCGGGCCCTCCTATCATCACTCATTGAAGACTGACCCATTCAAATCTCCTATCCTATAGCTCACCGCGTAGTGGGATCTCTTCTTTTGTTCTATGGCGGGGACAAACAAAATGATAAGGTGGGCGGGCCATAATAAAGCTGTTCTCTTCCCATCTTTCTTTCTTAAATAAGTCTATAACTATCGCTTCAATTCTTCAGTTCTTTTGTTCTTTATCTTTTCTTTTGTTCTCATCTTGACCGTTGTCTTTATTATCTCTGTTGTAAACTTTTATTTTTGTGGAGAAGGTGCGAAAGGTGAAAGTCCGACCATACCATCATAATGGATAAAGGAAGGAATAGAATGGAATCGTGAATCCGACCGCTCCGTGGGTAGATCAGTGAGTTCTTTCTTACCTATGCTTCTATGCTGGTAGATCGGTGAGTTCTTTCTTATCTATGCCGCTATCTTATCTATGGCTAGTCGATCAGAGCTGATCTTCCCTCAGGGTAGGAAGCAGAGACGAACTGCCTTGCACCCTCCCAAAGGTCAAGCCTACCCGAAACCCAACTATTCGAATCCAATTCAACCTCCTTGCTGATCCTCGTCACCGACTCGTCTTTCCTCACTTTCATTCTAGTTCTCTGGTCTGTAGAGCGTTGAAGAATGACTTGAGCATGGGCATGTTGACCCTTGATTAGGCCGAACAATCACATTCTTATGGGCAGGAGCCACAAAGAAGTGGATAAGAGTGCGAGTGCAGATAGAATGGGCTTGGTAGACTGTTCTGACTCAATAAGGGGAAGCCGCTGCTCTATTTTCTCTCTTTGAACTACTACTCCTCTGTATAGTAATGAGGATTCTTGCAAAGGAGCAGTGCTATATAGAATATGCGATCAAGATAAGCACTCTTAACTAAAGAACTCTTTCTTAAGGCGCTATTGCTTAGGTGGTAGAGCAGAGCTAGGTCCCGAACCTATATTCCTGTAAAAATCTTGATATGAGGAGTGGGGTCTCATGTCGCTTCGAGTGTGGTCTTTCTTAGCTTCGGAATTAGAAGCCATGGCTGATTCTCTAATTGAGCTAGAATATATGACCACTTCTCCAAAACCAGAGCATGAATCTGACCCTTGAACTCGGAACAAAGGCAGTGTTTATTCCGACCACAATAACTTATCATATCTGAATCTTGATCTGAACTAGACTATTGATCTTCTAGCTGCCGGTGCCCGGCAAGCGTGATTGCAGTTCTTTCTTGGTATCCATGCGCACGTAGAAGAAGATCCTCCCATACTGACTGGACTAGAGTGATAGGGTGAGGGAAAGAAGTACTCCTCTCTTGCTGGTAAGAACTTCTCTTGTAGAGCTTGGACAGAAGATTCGGATCCGGAAGCATTTTGAATCTACTACTTTCTCTATCCATGCAAGAAGGTTGAGGAAGTCGGAAGCTTTCTTAGGAGGCGCGATAGGGCAGGAGTCCCCCTTTCTTTGGCCAGCATAGCATGCCGGAAAAGAGTGAACAATGTAGCCCCCCCTTGTAAGTCATATATTTATATGGGAGTGGGCAAGAACTAATAAACTGAGAGAGGGTTCTGATTCTTCTCCTTGGACATCTGCTTCCGACTCGTGAGAGGACTTCCTACTCGTCTTTCTCTGAATCTACTGGACCTAGCTAAAGCAATTAGCACCAAGCTGTCGGCTCTTCTTCCGTGCGTGTAGTAAGATCAACTGCCTTAGACTGAGATAGCACTTTTCCCAGTTCCCAGTTCGTGGAAAGAGTTTCTTACTAGAAATGCAGACGAAGGGTCTGAATCCTTAATGGGTGGGGTCTGAGATTAAACTCAGTAAGCAGAGGGGACTTGACTCACTAAGCGCTATGGCTTGGACCATTGGTGACAGCTACTCTGACTTATTCAAACTAGTGTGCTTTAAGGTTGCGGGATTCGATGTAATCTTACGTATATACATGGAGCGATCTCTTTGTTCTAGTTCTGTTGGACCCACCCTTGCACCTTATTTTCATAAAAAGAAAGAAGATAGCGTGCTCAATCACAAGGGGGCTCAGAATGAATGTGCTATTCTCACTCTTTTTATACTGTCTCTGCCGAATCAGAGTCTTAAAGTAAAGGCCAGAAAGAGATGCCAAGGCACGCGGAGCATCAAATTGCCAATCCCCCTGAATCTACGGAATCACAATTTGCTTTCGCACCTACACCAAAAGCTAATGCAGATGTCCCTGAAAGAGATGAATCCTGTGGCGGCGAAGAACTTTCAGGGCTAAGCCCGTATAGGATGCTTTCCCTCGTAATTATAGAATGCCTATTCATACATATTCTTGAGATTATTCTTTCAGTTGACGATTCTGGTACAAATCAATCTGATTATGTTTCAGGTTGCGAAGATGACCTAGTGGATGATCTCTTTCTAAGGGGCAAAGCTCAGAACTCAATGGATCTCTTTCCTACGAGCCTTAGTGGCCTCTGCAGCTAGCGTAGCACCGCATCTAGTTCTTGGCCAGGTGTCTTCTAAGGCAGGCTCTCTTTTTCTTATGAGGGTGTCCTCCTACTTCTTCCGCCTCATAGTTCATAAGGGTAGATCTCCACACCACCCTTTCTTAGATATCTCGGATCCCATTGGTTAGTCTAGATGCCGATGCCCGGTCTAAAGAGGACAATAGAGCTAAGGAGATAATACTGATCCGAGAAGGGCGGTCTCTAGTATAGGGGTGAGAGTAAGGGCAGGGAGGTCGAGAGAAGGTAGGTGTCATAGAAGTCAGCAGCTCTCTTTGTTATAAAGGGTGCGCGGAATTCTTGAGTCGGAGTTCCGCTAGGGAAGAATCCCAAAGGTCAATGTGGCAACCAAATCGGCACAATAATCTTTGGTGCCCGGACCATGCCTTAATGCACGGACAGAGTGAGAGGATCGGCGGGCCGTGCCCTTGACTCCAGGTTCTGTCTCGGATTTAGAAGGCTAAGTATTGTGCGGGTTATTTCTTTAATTCTTGACTTTCCCCAGCCCAAGCCAGAGAAGAGTATAGTGGATATAAAATGAAAAAGGATGTCTGAATGGGACGAGATAAAGGAAACTCTGAGTACTTCTTTCCGGTGCGAGGGACTACCCATTATGAATTAAACTCTCAATTCACTAGCCAGCTGGGAAACTTGAATTATTCAACACCTGTGCGGCAAAGGTCTTCCTCGCTACTTCTACGGAAGATTAACCTTAAACAGAAACTTAATCAGAACCATTAAGAGAGTCAGAGACTGAAAGAGACTCTTCTTCCTTAAAGTATGCCATTCCAGTCTGAGACTGCGGGCTGACTCAAACTACTTTTCCTTTCCTCTCACTGAACTCGGCATGAGTAAGGGTCCCAGAAGAGGTAGGATAATATCGTACTCGTCCCCGTCTGAGTATGAATGGAACTCAAAACATTAAGAATTGGCCCGGCTGCAGAGGTCTTCTGATTATGGGTCCGGGTCAGGGTCAAGAAGGGGTGAATGAATTGATTTGATTGTGCCCCTATCTTTTCTTTCCTTTCTTATACATGTTGCATCTTAGGTCTTTCTCTGGAGACCCTCTTGCCTACTCTCAAGAGTTGACTTGATGCATGCAAGAAGTAGCAATTATCACATCTATCAGCTCTTGGGTCGTGAAAGAAGACCATCTACTATTTTATTTGACTTAATTTTCTCTTGAGAAGGTGGGTTAGCTTCGTTGAGTCAACAAAGCGCCAGGCCTAGCTCCTTTCATTCTAGTAGAGTCTATATGTGACTTTCTTTCACGTAGCAACGTTAGTTGAATGGCCGTTCATTCAATTAGCTAGAGGGCAAGGTGAATAAAGTGCTCCCGGGGAGAAGACCGGAAACTCTGTCGACCCAGCTACAGCAGCAAGGCGAAAAGACACTGGCAAGCAGACGGCACCGGTAGGAGCTCTATAGTAAGCGAAAGGCGCGGAATGGGCTTGACTGCTTTTCTTTTCCATCGGGGGGGAAAGGGATTTGATGCCAAAACAGAGCATACGGGAGACCAGGACAGGAAGAGATCTTTGGCTTTCGTAAGTTCAAGGATGTACTCATATCCATTAAGATATCAATAGTCATATTGAATTCAATTAGTAAGGTCTCATAAATTGAATCAAGCTTTTTCCTTTACTATCATTTTAGTCAAGTCATGATTTGACTTCTTTATTTGTAGTAATTTGATAGAAGATGGACATGGCCAAGACTTCTCTTCTTATAGCATTTATGGTCTTACATACCTATTAATAAGGAGCGTGACTGTAACCTTATTCTGCTTTTTCGTTGGGATCTTCTTGATTCTATATTTAATCGAACTCCTTGTGGCTGCGCTTCTTCTTTATGTGGGAGCCGAGTAGTCTTTTCTGAGATAGTGCCCTAAGGTCGTCTTTTCGTCGTCTGTCTTCCCTTGCGCGTAGCTGTGATGGGTCGCTCTTGCATCGGAAGTGAGAGAAAGAGAGGTATGAGCATTTATTGCGACATGGGCTCGTTTTAAAGTGAGGGTCTTTCCGTCGCTTTATAGTGAATTTATAAGGGCCCTAAATAAATATAAGTAACCTGAATATCATATATTTTTGTTGGTAGATCTTTCGTAGTTTCAGTTTTTCATCTTATTGAACTTACTTACAGGCACGCGTAATCTGCCCTAATATAATATAAGTAAGTTGCCGAGTGCAACAATATACGGTAGATCTTTCTCCGAATGAAAGACCATGCCCATGAATATATAAGTTCTTGCTGGGGATCGACCATTAATATTAGGGAGATTGCAGACGTAAGGATAGGCTCGAGCGCCCTATAAGTAAGTTGAGAGGGAGAGGGACGTTAAGTGCTCGCTAACTTTATATTTAGGGCCTTATAGTCGGCCCTAAATAATATATAATATAAGTCGCCTGAATATCATATATTTTTGTTGGTAGATCTTTCCCGAAAAGGTCAGTTTATAAGTGGTCT
>JBBPFQ010000078.1:87640-116590 GCA_037974815.1 Kaempferia elegans
GCACTACGGGTAGAGGGTTTGAGGATCTGACCTCCAGGATCTACTACTGTCTGGCGTCACGGGTCTCTCTGCCGCACTTAATTAACTTGCTTGCTGGCTCGTTCATTCGACAGTCAGGTTGGTTGTCTGATGAGTGGAGAAAGATTCTTTATTCGATCTACAGCAGAACAGAGTTGCCAAAGGAAGCACTGAAAAAAGGAATGTTATTCGATCCCAATTCAACCAATTCTGCGTTTGACTGCATTCATTCATTATTCGATCCGATAGTGAAGCAGTAAAGTGGGCGTTTGACTGCTTGAATTAAAGAAATCTAGATGCCATGTCACAACTGTGAATAGTGGGTCTCTCTCCTCTGGCTTCCCTCCCCCTACTTTCGAAACTCCTTCACTGAACTGCCAGGCTACAGAAGCCTTTGCTTTTCACCAGATCCGGGGGAATCTCCAAGAGGCTCGGATGGTCGGAAAGCTGCTTTATAGCTATGATCCCTTACCCCTCATTCAAGTTGGGGGAAGCGCTTGAGGTACGAAGCTGTCTAAATATCATATTCATTGTGCCCTTGCTAAAAACCTTGCGTGCCGAAACGCTTGAGAAGCTTTGATTGAAGTAGTAGTCGCAGAGTTAGCAGAGAGTCAGCACGAGGTCTTGAACCAACTAACTCCGATCCCGTGGGAGGGAAAGAAGAACTTATCTTCATTTCCAGATACTGTATCCCCCGCATCCCCAGCTAGATGTTTTGTCTGCCAGTAGCTGCACAGGTAAGAACTTTCTCATCCCTTCTTCGGGTTCTCGTGGGGATTGTAAGGGGAAGTCCTGGCCAAATTCTAAGCCCCCTAAACCTCCTCTTGCCATGACATCTGCTCTCCACTGGCTCATCCCATCTGTCTGCTATCCGAAGGCTCTATGCTATCCTATCCTCCGCTTTGTCTACTCGGATTTGTCCCCGCCTCATCCACTCACTGGACAGAGGTCTTGTATTCTATATGTTCCCCCATCCACTCACTGCCAAAGAGAGCTAGGGATTGAATGGCACGTTCACCCAGGGATTTGGAATGGCACGGATAGCCCGTACATCAATATAATCTGTATTAGCTGGTACCCACCCTTATGAGGAAAGTAGGAGTCTCTCTCGACTTTGATCTTCCGCCAAGCCTTGGATTCCTTGAGGAGTCGAGAGAAAGAGATCCCGTTGATTACAATTCGTGTCCTAACCGTTCAAAAGCAGCCCCGTCGTTATCACATATTCGGCCCTCTCCCTGAGGGTCGAGCTATCATTAGATACTATCTCCCTAATAAGATAGGTCGATCCCTCTCTCTCAGTCGTGAATGAAGGGCTTCTTTAGATGGCTCGTGTTTTTTAAAGTTAGGGCAACTGTTATAAGTAAGGATAGGCTCGACCGGGCAGATCTTTCGTAGTGTGCAAATTACGAATAGCCATGAACGATTGAGGGCAGACTCTAAATTAAGGATAGGCTCGACCGGGCAGATCTTTCGTAGTGTTCTTACGAATAGCCATGAACGATTGAGGGCATCCGAGAAGTACGACCTTAAGGAAAGAGTCAATTCCAAGATCTTTCGTAGTTTCGTATTCACGACTATTATTCTCTTTTGCGTGCCATTTAGATATTCGACCTGTTAGGGATAGATTCTTTCTACGTGTTTTACGAATCAAAGGAGGTAAATGGCCCCAAAGGAAAGACCATTTACTACTTGGAGACGCCATTCACGCAATAATACACTAGAATCTGCTGAGGGCAGGGAGTAGATCTTTCGTAGTGTTTTTTTAATCTCTACCCATTCACGCCGTAATCTGCTTGGTACGAGCATTATTTTCACTTCATCGCGACGTGTAGACGGGGCGACGTCACTCTTGAAATAAAGAAGAAAGGCACCTGCTCTTTCAAATGTAGATTGCGCCAAGAGCAACAGTCTCTTATCTGAATGGACTTGCATACCTACGTCTCTTATCTGAATGGCATTGCATACCTACGTCGTTCTACAGTAAAACACGTAGAAAGATCGTCGGAATTCACGCAATAATACACTAGAATCTGTTTGGGCGAGAGAAACGAATCTACTTATAATGCAAAGCCGGAGCGAACACAACTTTCTTATCCTAACTAACAGGGAGCCGCAGGGGGGTCGTGTGAGGTTAGGGGTTCTACCAGATTCCCGTACAAGTCCATATAAGTACTTTTCGTCTGGGAGTTTGATCCTTTTATTTGAGTAGCTTTTGCCCTCATGAGTCCCCTCCTGCTCCTGTAGCTGCAGCACTCAGCGTAATTCTTTTCAGAAGTGTTCGTGCCTCTCTTTTAGGTGCATATGTTCTTGCATATACTTTTAATCTGAATCAGATTGTATCAACATGACAGGTATCTTAGATAAGTGCGAATCAGGGTATGAAAGAGTGGGAAAGTGCTATTCAAGAGTGTTCAAATGAGTCCTTTCAGTGCTCTTTTGTCTTTTGGGTGTTGAAAGATAAGATGAACAGTGACTCATTCAACGGGCAAGAAACTCAAATTGCTCTCGTAAGGGCACCGATGGCCGCTTCCTCATTAAGAGTACTGATTCATTCGACCGAGTGCAGCAGCTCCAGGCTCCGCTCCTGTTGTTCTTTCTCGCCCACTATAAGGAGGCGTATATCCGGTCTTTTCGTTTGGGGTGCAAATAGTTATCTTTTCTCGCTTCCTCTCCTTCACCAGTTCTTTAGTATAAAGAGGAATTACTTATTCTGCTCTTCATGTCCTGTAAGTCTTCTGATAGGTGTCTGAACCCCCGGGAAAGAGATAAAGGCTATACGCTGATCAAAGGCCCAAGGAACCGTAGGGTTCGACCAACGGGAGAGAGGAGTTGCCCCTACTCCTAGTCTAATAATGAGTCTTTAACTTAATTCATGGTTGGAGTATCCGATGTTCATGGTTGGAGGGCCGCCATGTTAGACTGCTTATATCTAGGAAAGAGTCAATTGACTCTACCCCGAAAAAAGAGGCCATTCACTATTCAAAACTACCGCGTCATTTCATTCGCCCCTCTTCTATGCTTTTCACTGGGAAGAGGGATCGCACTCAGTGCTTTTGAGCCTATAGTCTCACTAGCAACGTATTTCTAGAATTTCACTCGAACGAAAAGAAGCAGCCTCGAGTCTAACTCGAACGGTATCCGCGAGGAAGCAGTCCCACTTTTCCGTGCTTACAGAAAATACACTCATTTATGATGATCTTTTCATTAGCAGTGACATTATCCATAGTTATGGAGCGCTATACCACATTATCGATAGTGATGCTAATGATGCTAAGGTCATTCAAGAGCAAGTGAGAGACTCCGGAAAGGCACAGAACGAAATAGCATCAATGGATACAGAGGATCAAAGAAGCTCTGTCTCCGCCTCTGAATAGGAGTGAGAGTGAAGCTCAGAGTAGAGTTAAAGAATGATAGTGAAAGATCTGCCGCTAAGGATGCTCTACTTTCCACTAGTGCTGGAAATTCTATCCAAAGACCTCACCTTTGCACTAATGCAAGAACCTTTCTTTAGCAAATGACACAGACATATCATCAACTGGAAACCCGGCTAGCCAAGGAAGACTGACCTTGACATTAGTCTCTGATCTTTGCTGGAGCGCTGTATAGGATAGACTCTCTCTATCTGCAGTAGAATAATAGAGATCCAATACCGTAAACCAGTAAAGGAGATCCCAGAGTGAAAGGTGATTGAAAGAGTTCTACTTCAGTGCGATAAGGCCCAGAAAGTACTCATTATAGGCACTTCGTCCCTTTTTCGCTAGAACACTGAATGCGCGAGAATGGCACGGAATGTGCGTAATAATGACGAGAAAGTGCGAGTTCTCAAACTAGAATGAATATATTGGATATTGTGCGACTATTCAACTACTTTTGCGACTATTCACTACTACTTTATATAATATATGGTTTGCACACCTGAATCTAATGTGAGTCTCTTCCAATACGCTGATCAAAGGCCCAAGGAACCGACGGGTTCGACCATAGGGAGTCTATAGTGAAATGGTCTTTCCCCCCCTCTTATAGTAATTACCATTTACGACTAGACTATATTTAAGTTGAGCGACAGCGACGTGGTCGGGTTCGACCATAGGGAGAGAGGAGGCCCCAAAGGGACGAACTCACGTGATCTACCAACTTTTTATTATTCGACTAAAATATAATATAAGTAAGTTGGTAGATCTTGAGTAGTTTTGAATAGAACTTACTTACAGGCCCATTCATATATAAGTTGCTGTTGCTGCGACAGCGCTAAGTGGAGACCAGAGATCGGGACTAGAATGTGCAAGCCTAAAGAAAACAAGTGCTTTTTGACAGAGCAGAGGAAAGCTCCGGACTCGTACAGAGCGGCGGAAGACTGACTGCTAGGAGCCAGAGATAAAGAGTGGCTTACCCGAGATCAAGATACGAGCGAAGCGACTAAAGACAAAGAGTGAATGGAAGACAAAGAACTTATAATCGTAACCGGTTGTTAAGGCTCTCGTTAGCTCTGTTGCGGGTAGAGGCAATCTGAATAATCTGATTCGTTAGCCTTCCCCCTCTTTTGAGTTCTGGTTCTGGAGAGGGATAGGAAGATTCGGGACGAGCAACAGCAGAGAGTGTCTCATACCAAGCAAGAGTCGGGCAACAGTCGTAGGACGATAGCTAGCAATCAATAACAAGAATAGCTCATATGCACGGGTATAAGATAAGACAGGAGGGCACTGAAATGAAAGGTTCGAGCTAAGTGGGAGCGTAGACGTGTTTCATTGAGTCTCTCGGCCCTCACCTCAAGCAACAGTCGTTCACTCATTCCGAACAGTCGTGAATTCAAAGCCCAGTGAATCAGTAAAAGGCCCGGAGCTACAATTCAAGGGATGAGCGACGATAAGGTGTAGTTGGGCTCGACTATAAGATAAGGAGAGGGATGGCCCACTCCAGGAAAGAACGGAATCAGAAGGTTCGGACTCGTACGGGTCAGGATTAAACTTTAGCCTATCAACTGGTGCGGATCAAGATATTGATTAATCTACCCCAACTTCCTACTCCGGTTCGGACTGGAATTGAACCGGACTCAGGCCTATCTCGTACTCTTGCCCAACAAGAGTAGGGCTCTAACATGGACTTGCTTACTTTACTCTTCGGTAAGAAAAGAGTGAATTCGTTTAGTGAATGGCCTATCCCGCCCCGAACTAGATCAAGGGACGAACGAAGTGACGTGGCGAAGTGGAGTTGCCTTTCCGTTCAAGAGAAGGACACCGTGCATTTCATTTCTGTTGTTCCAGGGAAGAGAGTAACGACGTGCTTGCCTTTCCGGTGCAAGTATAAGCACTTTGCGATGCCCGTAGCTCCAAGGGGTGACTGAGAAGTTCCAGAAAGGCAGGGTTGGGAGTCTCTCGCTTAGTCTTCCGGTCGAGCCTAAAAGAAAGAGATCATATACTTGTAGAACTCCGGCTTCTTGCCTTTCCGGTCACAGGAAGGAAAACAAACCCTTTCCGAGCATAAGATAAAAGACCTATGCATTATGCATCTCGGGCACGTCGCTATCGCTCTCACTCTAACCTCTGAAAGCTGAACATACTTGTCATATTGCAAGCGGACGGCACGCACTTAACTTAAAAGAAATGAAAGCAGCTGCATTCATATCCCGATCAACAAATCCGAACTGGAGCAGAGCGACTATGAGTATATTCCCACAAGGCAAAACAAATGAACCACCGGAAAGGGATAGGATAGGAAGAGAAAGCAACTACTCTACTTCTACTTAGCGCTTGCCCGGAAAGGAAGAGCAACAGCGACGTCTAGAGCGAGAGCTAAGTGAAAGAGATAGTCTTAATGAGTACGGGAAAGCCTTCTGACGACTGTTGCGGAATGAGATGAATTTCACTCGGACCTTGAATTCTTCTTAGTATATAATAAACTCAGGTTTTCTCTTTCCGGTTGGAATGCCAGGGTAGTCTCCCATAGATTATATGACAAGAGCAGCAAGGGCAGCGGCGGCACCTTAAGAGTACGGGATTCAGAGAGAGTGTCCTTCTGTTCATGCAAAGAGTTCTTTAAGTGAATGGCACCCCTCTTAGCAAGAGTCATATATTAATAGCGCCTAGACGCATCTGCACTGAGAAAGAATAATAATGGCATTGCACCATCTACACTCAGCCAAACTCCTATAATAAAAGTGCCTCTCAACCTTTATTCTTCCCCTGGTCCGCCAATCCATTCAATTCAAGGAAAGGCAAGGGCCGACTATAAGGGTAGGGCCTGAATATCATATATTTTTGTTGGTAGATCTTTCTACGTTTTGAATGCTATTCACGCGTAATCTGCCCTAATATAATATAAGTAACTTGCCGAGTGCTACGAAAGATCTTGGAATGAACTCTTACCATGTTAGACTGTTGCCCCTGGGATGAGCAAAGTAGGAGGTGCACACTGGTGAGTGTGAGCCTCGAGATCTGGTTTACTCTTCAAGAAATGAGAGCAGTGGATGTTTATTGCTTGGGAGTGGCGGGGGCTTACGTTTTAGCTAACTCCTCGCGACTTCGATGAAAAGAAGATCGACGATTTGCATGAGCAAGGGGACATGGTCAGAAGAAGGACTAACCAGATGCTGCACAGCTGCGTTCAGGAAAACCTCTCTCCATCTGCCACAGGCCAACAATCTATCCTCCTCCACCCTCATCGCATACAAATTCTAGGCACTTATCGTGGAGTTACGCTCGGGAGTGATTGAAGTGCGTTTTTTAACTGTTTTTGGGCTTTGTTCATTTCATGATCAACTATCAACTATTGGCATATGATGAAAATAGTCTTTCCACTCGCGATAAAGCATGTGAAATCTTGAGTTCATTCTCAGATAGCGAGAAACTCTTAACTAACCAGAAAGAGAGCTTGTCCTTCTTTCGTACTCGAGGACAGGAAATTCAATGCCAACTCACGTACAATCTTTTCTAACCTAAGACTCGTTCAGATTCCCGGTCAGAAGGGAAAGGATTTGGATTCCCAAGTTGCAGGTCGGCTTGAAAGCAAAAACACATCAATTCTTTTCATGCACCTATAATGACTTGGATTTTCCCTCCACAGGAGATCAAATCAAAGAAAATGCGATTCAACAATCACTATGATCGCAGAAACTCATGCGTATGCATGTTAGATTATCTGTGTTGGAACTCCTAGAAAACTCTCTGGTCGTAAGTTAGCGGAGGTTTCCCCTAGCTCAAACAATCTGGGAAGCACAAGAGGATTAAGCGCTTCCCGAGGCCTTCTTTCTAGCGGAGGCACTACTAAGAGACAAGACGGCTGCGATTGATCCGCCTCGAACAACTAATGGAAGTGAGGGAAAGTCCAAGGGAAGTAAGAGAATAGACCGGATCGGGGAACGAGGATGGGTTTCAAGAATGGACTTGTAGGCGTTGGCTGGAGATAGAACCGGCTCCGCAAAGACTGAAAGCGATGTCCGGCAGCCGAAAAGCCCCCTAAATATAATATAAGTAAGTTGTAAGTTCTATGAAAAACGTATAAAGGGTCTTTCCCCAAAGAAAGATTTCATTTACGACTACTTATTATATTATAGTAGTTCTGCCCCTTTCCCTTGGAGTTCGGATTGAAGTGAGACTTTACTCGTGCACGGATTGAAGCAAATCCGACACTTGGAAGACCGGGCGAATCTGAGGACAGAGCAAAACCTTTGAATCTCTTTCACTCTCAGCTGGGCGCATCTCCGAAGAGGACTCAGTCCGTATAAAGAAAAAAGTAGTCCACGCGTGCGCAGGTCGGGCTAAAATTAGCTGCCGACGGTGCCCGTAAGCCAAAGACTCCTCCTTCCAGTACTCTGCTACGTTCACTTGGGACGACGAGAAGATGGGTGCTCGGAAGCGTCTTCCTCTAGGTCTTGAAAGCATTTCAACAGGGGTCACCGAGGCGAGACTCCCGCCTTTTCGTCCTTGCGAGCCATGCATACTCTGGACATCTCTGTAGAACTGTCTGCTAATCTGTCTATGCGCTCCCTACCGGAGCAAAAGCTAGAATAAATCGGCCGCTCCAACGGCTCGGAAACATAGGCTCTATCAGAAAGGCTTGGACCATTGCACCTATTAAAGGGCGAACCGGGAGCGACTACTGGGAATGAGAACCGAGATGAGTGACTGCTTCGCTTCTTGGATTGGACTCTACGGAATTTTACCTCTAATGTGGATTCTCCGGGCTCAAGTAGCCAGTCGGGTGAGGAACTTTCTTTAGGACCTGTGATGCTAACGCTCAATAACCTTCAGATCATATCTGTTCATATCAATATCTACCCTGTCGACTAGGATCTTAGTACAATTGCTCATTCACTCACTGGCTACGTCGTTATCACTCGTTCCTCACTCTGTACCGTAGGTTCAAATTATTAGGCAGTCGTCTTCGGAAGGCGCCTATCACCGAGAATTCAGTAGACGGGATGTAGAGGCGAGAGCAGCAGCTGGGAATACTATTCATTCAAGGAGTGTGAGAAGGAGCCTACCTACGCGGTCAGGCGAGTGAGGAAGTAGGGGAGACTGATCGATACGGGGAAGTCGTTTTTCCGACTCATCTCACATTGAGGGCGACCAGGAACTATTGAATAAAGGAGCCTACTATAGCGACCTTCCGAAGACTCCGCATCTACCTAGTCCCTCAAGAGGTAAGAATATGGGCACGTACAATAGACCCTTGGAATCTCTCTTGGACCCCATCCTATACTTGCCCTCTTCCCTCTACTTTATGACAACTGAAGAGTGCTTCTGCTACCCCTCAACCCTTAAACCGTCCCTTGCATGCCTAGAAGTGTAGAGTGTAGAGTAGCCGGACCCATCATGGAAAGGGATTCGGTACATATGCTTTGCTTTCCTCTCTCCCTATCCGCATCTTGCCAGAGTAGTGAGCCTGTCCCTCTGGTCTAGTCCCTCTTCTTCCTATAAGCATGAGGATCTACTCATAGTCACTATCGTTCGTTCGGAACGGGTTTAAGTAAAGATCTGCTACGCGCCTTTCGTGCGAGGAAAAGGCGTCCACGACCAGACCTCAGGGGCCTAGGCCGAAAGGAGGCGAATTCCTATCTCGGGAATCCAAAGGCCGGACAAGAAGACACACCTCAGTGCTGACTAGGTGCGTCAGGGAAAGGCGGATCATTCCTATCTTGTCCAGGAGAATCAGAGGCCGGACTCAAGGACTGGAAGAAGCACTCGAATCTCACGGGAGAGGATGGAGCCTATCAAAGCAGAGCACGAACGCGATGACCTTCCACGGACGAAAGATTTAATGAGTAAGAAAGGACTAATTATATAATTGATTGGCGATTCAGACGATGGGAGATTTACAGGCGATAGGGGATGGTTGAACTTAACACTTGAATTCGCTTAGATAATCGTTCAATTCAATCTTTCGATCTCTGTTGTGTTGATCGTGAGAATAGAAATAGTGTAATCGTGAACTTTCCTCTGTGATCTTGGGGAATTAGAAATGATCGCTAAAAGGTAAATGGAACATTGATTCTTTTCTTTTGGTCGCCTCTTTCATGTTGATTTCGTCGTATGGAATTCATTCTTTTGATTGCGCTTGCTGGTGTTTTGATCGCCTTTATCTCGCTGCTTATTGTGATCGTAACCCCCCAGCTTATTCAAGTCTCCCAGGCTCTTTTCCCTTATCTCTGGACTGATTGGGTATGCAGAAAAAACGACTCTTATAGTGAGGAGAATGAAGAGAAAGAAGCGGCTAGCCCTCCCCTCATCAGAAGCATCTTACCTGGCATCTGATCCATCCGCAATGAGATATCCAAGAGAGTGCTGATCTTTTAGGAGCCGGTTTCATGCCTTTAGTGGCACTTTGGTAGAATTTGGTCTTGCCATGCGAGCAGGGAAAAGATTCTTTTGATGTCTCCGCGAGAGAAGGGGAAGAGAGGGGAGTAGACTTCGATCCATACGGATGCTAGCGCCCCGGCCGCAGCCTCTTAGCTTGCTAAGCTCGATGTCTTAGTCGGGTCTTTTCCGTCGTTGCACTCGCTGCTTCGCTGAATTTATCCGGATCGAATCACT
Organism: Kaempferia elegans; assembly: GCA_037974815.1. Taxonomy (NCBI): domain Eukaryota; kingdom Viridiplantae; phylum Streptophyta; class Magnoliopsida; order Zingiberales; family Zingiberaceae; genus Kaempferia; species Kaempferia elegans. Next base: position 97,687 of record JBBPFQ010000078.1, read on the forward strand.
CCGGATCGAATGGCCCGTAGACTTCGATCACTCAGCAAGAATCTTATGTAAGAGAAAAGGTAAGAGAAAGAAACTCTTCTGGAGGTGCCTCATTTGATTCTTCTCAAGACGCACTGCTGCTAATCTTTAGGAAGGTTGCGTTAGATCAGTGACGCCAGGTGACGAACTTGACTAGTGATCCGTGAAACTACGTGACGTGGAGGATAAGAAAGTAGTCAAAGGAGCCATTTGATTGACACGTGACTTTACTATGCGGGCCAGCTTGAGCTAATCGCGTTCCACGGGAGCGCATAGACAGGAGGCTCGACCAACGGGAGCGCTTAAGAAAGTGACAACGACGCGGAGCTGACGCGATTCAGATCACGATTCTCAGTTGGTAAAGAAGGCTCCAAGCTCACTGGTCTTGGTTCCGTCCCTAGTCAAGAGGGGTCAAAAAAAGTATGCAAGAGCAGCTAACTAGCCATGGCATATATAAATCATTCCTCGCCCGAAACAAAGAAAGGCGATCTCGTCTCTAATAAATGGGACCACGAAGCAGATTCTTTTAGCTAGCGAGAAGGAGTCCATGAAATGAGGGATGCGATCTGGCGCACAGAGAGCTATGAGCATTCAATCAGAGGTTCGGACTCCTTATCCACGCAAAGACCTGCGATCGCTACTGCCGAATCCTAAGAAAGAGTCCTCTGACCTTGGTATCAGAGGAGCCACTAGAATAGCCGGTCTCAAGAAGATCCTCCAACCCTCATAGAAAGAGAAAGAGGGGTTTAGGATCTTCCTCATAGGAGCAGCTAGTAACCACCCCTTTCTACAATCACACTTAGTATTGACAAAGAAGAATAGCTAGGGGGAAAGGAAGAGGAAGGAAGAATAGCAGCTGTTCCATACACATGCTTATTCAGCGTTTTCCCTTTGCGTCGATACTAGAAGGCGGGCAGGACAGTTCATAGACTCCGCAGCACTTAATTACCATGGTTAGCTTACTTAGGTAATGGGGATCTCTACCTCAAGATCTTGTCTTCGCCCGGCTACTCCTCCATGGGCTGATACGATGGAGACTCAGAAGTTTGAGTGAGACCGGGGAGGGCTTCTCCTTCTCAGGTGCGAGGGCAGATATAGAAGGTGCACTCAGAGTCATTTTGAATAGGCCAGGCCCATGACCTTCGCACCTTTTTGACTTCTATTGAGCCTGACACTTATGATTCTAAAGAAAGCTACCTGGCGAGGGCATGAAAATAATAAGGGTTAGGACGAGAGGGAACTACTATTTTTCTTTTTATTCTTTCTTTTTTTAAATAAGAGTGTGGCGAGCTGACAGGAAAGAATTGAACCGCTCCAGACTTTTCTGAGTTAGGCATAGGCGCGCAGGGGATTAATCATTCCAGGTCCGGCCTTCCTTTAGCGATCCTCTTTTGACAAGCGCTTGTGCGATAAGCATGAACTTTCCAAGCCCGAACTGTGTCTTAAGTATGAAGCGGGAATCTTATGTAAAGAGGTGCGAGCCCGCCTTCTCCACAGCCAGTACTCGGCCGGCAGCGAGGCAAGAACTTATAGGTGCGCAAGAATAAGTCCGCTTGAAGTGCAGCTCCCTTCGTTCGACGCTCAAAATAAAGGGTTTCCTTGTGGGTAGAGAAAATGACTGATAGTGAGAGGCATAGCTTAGCTACAATGGATAGCGCCGGTTCAATCCGTAGAGGAAGGGCAAGAGTAGTTGCTTGGTGTGCCGAGTCAAAGAGGAGCCCAAGAGGGCAGTGGTCAATCCCTTAAGGCGTGCCGAATTCTCTCTCAGCATCTCTTTCTGGTTCGGAGAGGATACCAAAGATCCGCTCCAGCCTACTTAACCTTCAAGTGTTTTCAGTAAGGTAGGGCCAACCTTTAATGCTCGGCAAGTGGGGAAGCCTTGATCTCTATTGAAGCTTAGGCAGTTCATTCCTGAAGTCTTTCTTTCTTAAGCCGTGAGTTCAATCTTCTACTTGTCTGGCGATCTGAACTGGATTCTTTCCTTTCTTATCTTAGTCAAGCCTGAATGAGGTGCATCGCTTGGGTCTCCTTTTCCGGAGATCGGAGCGAACTCATCCCATCTTATAGTGGGTGGTGGGAAAGTCTTCATCAGTCGGAAGCGCATGAATCAGTCGCAAGCATCAGTCTACTGCCCTCAACTCAAGAGGAATGAGCAAGCCCTGCATTCCTTTGAAGACACTGACCTCATTGATTGAGGAGTGAATTGAGCGAGCTTAGAATTAGATTAGGGTAGGGTGACGCGGGCTATGTTAGCTTAGGCTTCGTGGCCGGTGCCAGGATCGGATTGAGTTCTCCCTTCGCCTAACTTGAACTACCGAGAACTATTTCCAAGGGACTGATCCGGGGGCACCTAAGAAGAATCAAATAGCCCGGCTGAGGGATGAGAGGCGTAGACCTTATATGCGCTATAGGCCTGCCGCTCGCTCTTTAGTGCGTGCACGGGGCTCTCTGATAGGCATGACTGTGAATAGCTCGCCTCCAACCCTTCTTTCATTAAGAGTCAAGTCTGAAGCCCTGGCCCGGTATCAGTAGAAGGCCTCTGAGGCACGTGCAAGGACTCAGTTTACTTTCTTTCCCTTCCTCTACGGATTGACCCTTTCATGACTCTTCCCTCCCGTTTTCTGTCCCTCTTCTCTAATCACTTCATGAAACTACCTCAAGTGGGGAATGAAACTACTGAAAAGTAGGGATCAGGCCGGCGAGCTCTACTCTGCGTCACTATCGGACCTTCGACTTCGCCTACTTCGGAACTTCCGATCTAGTGGTGCTCCCCGAGCTCAAGGGCATGCTGTCTGACTTCTGTCAGTTGGACAGTGACTGGGGTCGCACCTCCGGACTTGTATGACTTTGGCGAATTCAGTGGTCTTTGTCCATACGTCCAAGAAGCCTCTACCGGCACGACTCACTTCTGTCTCATTGAACACCAAGAGTTCCCCTCATTATATCGCTCCTTACGGAGCTCCGCTAAACGGCCTCACTTTCTTAGGGGTAAGATCAGGGATGTAGATAAGAGGGGCGGTCCTGCCAGTAGTGAGCCTTCCTGGTCTTCCAAATATGAAAAAAGGTCTCCCGTCTCACCTCTAAGTTAGCTCGCCTGCCTTTCACCACTGATATATGATGATGATGCACTCCAACTCCTGTTCTATCCCTCTCGGTGAGAAGGCACTGATTCCAGCTATCTGAGCAAGACTTCCATCCTGTGCTGCGAGCGTGAGTTCGAACCTTTGAAGACTACTTCTCACCCCATTTTAACTAGATGAGATAGGACTCCCGAGCCATACTTCTCACCTTTGACATGGGATTAGAATGATGGGTGAAGTTGCCGTGACGTTCATTCTCTGTCTCGGTGCTATAGGAAAATTGAACCCATGGAGCCTCGATTATCAAATCAGAGACTTTTGGATTCATAAATCCTGACATAGAGAAGAGGGATGAGATATAGATAGGACCACTTCCATTAATAAGAAAGAATGTACTATAACTAAAAGAGCAGTATAAAGATAAAGAAAAGAATCTTTTTGATCTTCTAGTTGCGAAGGGTACTGCTTACTACAGATTCGAGTGAGGAGTCAATTCTGGTTGTTGAGTAGCAACCGTTGAATCAGTCTGCTCTTTCCTGTCTGTTTACGTTTCTGATGAGATCGGTGATGTTCTGAGGAGGATGGAGGATTGAAAATGAAGGGAATGCTTTGGGGCCGAGATTGAAGATACGTCGGGCCTGCATTGCCCGTTGATCAATCAAATGATCGGCTGATGGGAGAGGCCACAGTGAGTAATGCCTTGTGGGCAAGGTAGTTGATCGCAATTTAAGGGTTATTGTGATTGATGCTCCCCGAGTTGTTGATGGTTCGATATTCACTGTATCACCAGGCTACTCTTTTGATGCTTGGACGGTAAGTGCTTGTTGTTATCTGAATGCTTGAGTGTTGCAGGATTGATGACTGTGAGAGGGGTTGATAATTTCTTGCTTTGTTTTGGCAGGTATATTGGTATGAAGATACTCAGAGATAGAATTAGATAGAGTTTCCCACTTCACTTACCCTACCCTGTTGTGCCAAAAGGAACTATAAGCTTACTTTGCTGCTAATCTGCTAGCCCTTCCGCTTTTTGTGGTTTTGACTGTTATGTGTACTTCTTTCTTGAAGATAGAGAGGAGGCTGAGGAGTCTCATTTTGTTGATTCATTCATTCAGAAAAGTGTATGATAAGAAAAACTACTGTTACTTGTTGAGAAGGAAAACATTTTACAAACAGCTTTGATTGATTAAGATGAAAACTTCGCGCAGGAAGTGTATGTCACGTATATTTTGGAGGCGCTTGAATTTGGAGCAGATCCTCATTCGTACCTGGGGGAGAGTTGGCTATTAAGCGCCTAAAAATATGCTCCCCCATCCGAGTAGCTCCACCTCTTCCTGCGGCAGGTCCGAGGTTGAGGCAGGATCCGGCTCATCAGCTGGAGGCATATTGAGATCAAAAGAAGGTCGCCCCGAAGAGCTAGCACCCCTTCCTCCGACGGAAAGACGCAGCCCATCCATGGCAGAAATAAAGAAAGATATCCATGGAACAAAGACCGCAGCTGCCCAAGTAATAAGCAATTGACTTCAAAAAAGGCAGATCAAAGCGACACAACATTTAAAAAATAACGATCGAAGGTTCTCAAAATTTCCATTTGCTACTGCTACTCTTTCTTTGAGTTAGTTCAAAACTCACCGTCTTTCGCCACACGTGAGGAAAGGGAGGATAATTCTTCCCTTCTCGAGTATCCCCGGATGCTCCAACAACCCCTCGATTCCTGCCGTGAACGGCCGCTCTTGTAAGCTTGATGATCGAACATTTTTTCTATTTGCATGTGTTAAGCATATGCCTTTTGACACAAATTTATCGATCGAGCGAAGGCTTAGTTCCTAACTAGCTGTACCGAGGGAAGCCTTTCATTAACAACCGGTTATGTATTTTGAATCTTTCTTTCTACAATAAGCCTACGAGATGAATTGGACCTCAGCCCGAAGAGCGCTTCCCTGGCAGAGAGATTTAAAGGACGGAACTCCAGCTCACTGATTGAGCTAGCTATAAGCAGGAACTCCTATTTAAGTAAGGCCAGCCTGCTGTAAACAACACAACAGCCGATACGATGAGTTAAGCTAAAACATAGTACAAGCCGAGCTAATCGATGGCTCCTAGCCTATAGGGAGACTCCCTATTTAGCCATTTCAATACTTTTCCAGTCAAGCCCTGCTCTTCGCTACAATCCACACATACCATACACGGAAACCAGAGTTGAAACCCCCGCCTCATTACCAGATTTGCTCTCATTGCTCCCGTTGCTGACACCGGGGCATCTCCAAAAAATGGAAACCGCTAGACATTGGATGGATAAAGCTGGACACGGATGGCGCCTCAAAGGGTAACTCAGGACCGGGCGGAACAGGAGGCTGGATGGAATGAAGGGGACGATGGATTGCAAGATTCTCCATCCACATTTTGAAAAGTTCTGTTAGGTTCTTAGTAGCAATCGGCGACCTTTTCTTTGATTATTTCTCTTCGCCATCTCGATCTAAGCTTTTCCATGCTTTGATCCACTCCACTCTAACAATAATAACCGACGGCCTACCCGCTTTCCTTTCGGAAAGATGCCCCTCAACCCCGTTAGGGGACTTTATCAAATCCAATGCTTCAATGCAAGTCTGGGGGATTAATTGATTGGATACCCGAGAACCATAATCAGAAACATTTTGCATTTTCAAATAACGCTTCTCCAATCTATTATTGTGGAAACTCTTTTATTACGCCATTCAGGTTTCTCATCTCGATATAAATCCTGGAGAAGAACTCCAAGCGTAAGCTTGCTAGCATCCTTCCCACATACTTCTTATTGAAGGTCCTTGATGGTATGAGGGCGCGGAATATGTAAGTTATTCGCCTTTAGAAATTACCTAAAGCGGGTTTCTACGCTTTGCTGCCAAACCAATCAAGGGTGTCCTCATCCGGCTCCGGCGTTGAATTCCCAGCTCTGGACGAGGAACCCTCTTGATCCGCGCACTCCGCTGTTTCTAAGCAAAATGAAATCAAGATCAAAAAACAAAAAACACACGGCCAAATGCTTTTTAAAATAGGAGGAATCCTCTTAAACCCTTAAGAGTTTAAATGCCATAAAGCACGAACCAAGATCCGTAATACGAAAACCAAAACAAGTAAGAACAAAAGATCAGGATCTAGTTTGAATTTCAAATTGAAAACAAAAAAAGAATCAAATAGAAAACAAACTATACATCTTTTTGCTTTCGCTCGAACAGAGTTGCTAAATAAGTGGAAAGAAGAAGACCGATTCAAATCAACGTTGGTCCAACCAAGAAAGACATGGGTGTTTTGTATTGTATCGAACCTCCCCTAAAGAAATTGAATTGAGTCAGTGACCCCGTCCCCTATTATAGAGGAAGAGTTACCTGGATTGAAAAAGTCTGAAGATCAATGCCTATTCATCTATCGAATCATATCTGGAGGGACCTTAATAATTCATTCCATTTTCTTCCTTGCGCCGAGTAGTCAAGGTCTATCTTTTGGGGGATAAAGAAAAGATGTTAGTGTCCTTAAGGCATTCTAGAGTCAACAATGAGGGGATAGTGCTGTCGATAGGCACGCGAACACTGAATCTTGCTCATGGAGAGGTCGGTCCACGCAACATTGCGCCACTTGCTAATGTAGTCTGCTTTCTGGTCTCCTTATGTTGTAACAAGTGGTGGAACGATCAAATAGGGTAAACAAAGAAGTGGGTGAGAGTCTAACATTTTCCTTAACAGTCTCAACGGGGGAGACCCTCTAATCTAGTAAAGCCTTTCTCTTATATTATTAGTTCGCTTTTTGTTGTCGGTCCAGGCGCAGTCAGTGTAGCAATAGTTCCTGTTTCCTTGTAGCCAGCCTTAGTCTATCGATCCAGCCCAGTATAGTCAATCTATCTTGGGCTAAACAGCCTATCTAATCTCCCAGCGATCTAGAGTGCCTGTGAAAGGTCAAATCAAAGCCAAGCCTTCAGCCTTTGATTCGTGGTAATCCCCTCCTGTTGCAGCTGCCGTCACTCTTGATTTTCTTTCGGGGAGTTGATATGGTATGGAATAAGTTGGATAGGAGGTAATATGCTCTATCCCTAAGCAGGAATAGTTTAATGCAGAAGAAGCATTGCCCTTCTTTCTTTTAAGGGAGTCTGCTCTAGTGTAAGTCGTAAGCTCATCTAGATTCCACATTGGGGATCCGGTATTAAGCGAAGCCTATGCATTCAAAGTGACAGTTCCTATCCATATAGGTTTAGTACCTGGGTAATCCGTAGAGTCTTGGCCCGCTTGAAAGCCAGAGCAGTATCCAAGAGCAAGACACTTTTTTTTTAAATCCAACCTCCTTCTCGATCAAATTATGTTACATACCTTTTTTTTACTATATCCCTGCATTTCGAATGGTAAGGTAAGCGCATCTAATTTCATAAAAAGGTAATCCTGAGATAGCTCCAGTGTAAGTCCTTGGAATGAAATAACTCGACTGACTAAGCGGAGCACCAACTGTAATCTAATTTGTTTACGCCTAACTCCTTTGAATGGGAATTAGAGTTAACAGAATGAGGCCTAATCGGATGCAGCTGCAGTTCTCGTGAATGGTTCTGGTGCCCGTTCTTCTCTAATACATATCTGGTGCCCGTGAAAGTCATCCTAATGTTAGCGCTCCTAGAAGCAGGTGCTAATATTCCGAGTGATGGTTCAGTCGAGCCCATTTTTATACCCTTCGTCAGCCTATTCAGGTCTTCGTATATCTCCCGTTAGGTCGATCGCTTTCTTCCTCGCCCCTCTCCTTCGTCGAGCCTAATGATACCCTTTAGCAACAACTAGTAGTAGATCTTTTGTAGTTTTGAATATCATACTTAGTGGTTCATGTTGCCATTAACTCTTTCCTCTCCCCATGGTCGAGTCCATCTGTAGATGCCCATTCACTCTTTCCATTCACTCTACTCTTATATAATAAGTTAATTTAGCCTTTCAAGCTCTAGCTCTCTTATTATATACACTAGGGTCAATTTGATGACAAAAATACGGGAAGTTAAACTTTGATCTCACTTCTGGACTCTTTCATTAGCGAAAAGTCAGTTTCAGTGAAAATGCCCCTATAGGAGATCAACTTTTGTCGAACTTATGGTCCGGGAAAATGAACTTTATGCCAAAAATACGGGAAGTTAAACTTTAGACAAGACCGCGATCCAATTTACCTGCCTCAATGCGAAAAAGAAAAGAGTCAATGCCATTGTAGACCGGGTTTACAACTTTCCAATTCGGAAAAGCTTTTTTAAGCGAACCGGGGCATCTCGTTCTGAATCCAAAGATTAAAGCAAGACGGAAGAATAACGGAAGAATATCTGTCGATACGTCAGCAACACCCAGAAGATTACATCAGTATAAGTGAATGGCAGCTTACTTAAAGACTAGGAGTTAAATGCGTCAATGGTGTACCCTCCAGCAACTTACTTAAATAGGAATTGAATGGCTTTGGGCCGAATATAGTTGTCCGATCCCCAGCAACTTACTGAAAGAGAAAATTCATGGCTTTAGGCCGAATATAGTTGTTCCCATTCAAAACGTAGAAAGATCTGACCCTAAATTATTAAAATGAAAGCGATCCCTCGAATATTTTATCACTCGTACCCAGCACCAGTCGTTCATTCGAAACTACTAAGATCTTTCTACCCCAGATTACTTACTTTAGATTTAGAGCGAGCCCACGTCGCTGTCGCTCGTACCTTGCTAAAAGGAAGTTATTGAATATGAATATACTGAAGACCTGTCTTTGATTCCGACTCTACTCTAAAGAGAGGAATTCCCATTCCGGCTATATGCACTGCTTATTCAAGGTTCTATCCAGAAAGAGAGAACTCAAACCTTGATCAACTATATATAAGCTGATAAGTTAATAGTGGAAAGGAAGAGAAGGAGGGTGGTCAGGCAGTCGTCCAACCAAGAGACTCGGAGCTCTAGGTCTAAAGACTTAAATAGACCGGCGGTAGGCTTTCTCGGACGTTAGTATGTGCATGGTTGCGAGATTGGATCCATCTTCCAAACCAGAGTTTGATTCCGGAGAATCACTCGTTACCTGGCGCATTTCAGTTTAAGCCGGATGCGGAGTGAGTTTAATCCAATTCAAGACCCCGAAGCGTATGCTGAGCTAGTCTGATCTTTTCCCGTACTCTTTCAAGGCAATGGGAGGACGATTCAGATGCTGTTGAGAAAGCGGCTCCCATTCCTGTCGAAGAAGAGGCCCTCCCTATGAAGACAAAGAAGAAAGCGGCGAGTGAGTGCAGAGTTAAGCTTTGCCATCCAATAGCTTTGCAATCCAGCCAAGGCTGAGACTGATGTCGGAAAGGACTCAAGCGAGGCCCGAGGACGGGTAGACGTGCAGAGCACCCAAATTAGCGCAGTTCTCAAGGTGCGGTGCATGCCAATCTGACCTTAGCATGCCAATTCAAGTAGAGGAGAGGTCGGGGATCGAAAGTTGCGCAGCTGACCCTGACCTCGAGTTGGGAACCTGGGTCATATCTCCTTGTCAGATCAGACGGAGCGGGGTAGACCATTTGACCTTCCTCCAGTCCTAGCCTCTGACTGAACCATCACTCCAGTCTTGTCTTTGAATATGAGGTCGGGAGCTAGACCATGGGTGTACGAAGTCCCCCAGGCAGCGGCCAGAGAGAAAGCTGAGACTTCACCGACTGGAGTTGAGCGACGGCATACTCATATCCATATCCCCAAGGCAGACTAGTGGAGCAGAGGGACGAGCTTTCAGTTTTTTAACTAATAATATTTAAGGAGAGTCGCTTTCTCGGGACTTTAGACTAATTAACTTACCCTTGAAAGCAGGTACCCTATTTATCTTTATCTCGTGAGCGAAAGGGATGTAGTCTTTCCAACCAACCGTTTTAGGCATTATATAATAAACAGCACTGCTATTAAAAGCAAGGACGGACTCGGGAGGGTCAGGATGAAACCTTTCTGCCTATCTCTTGAAACTGGGGCGGAGCCTTATTGAGAAGGTGTGGAGCCTGAACGAATTGAACTCAGATTCCTATTACATAAGATGACACCGGCAGGCATTCTAAAGGGAAGAATCCGAACTTTATAGCATTTGACCTTCCTTAGCAGCCGTCGGAATAGGCAAGAGTTGAATCAGTTCCCGTTGCAATGTGAGTCTCATCTGTTCCCGTAGTATAGTATAATCTTTCCAGATCGTCTCTCTCGCTTACGAATCCTTAGTTGACGCTCGTCCCTCCTTTTAGTCGTCTGTAGAAGCAAATATAGATGCTCTCCTTTAGTTTTGCCATACCCGATTCCAGGCAGTCCTGAGTGAACTACCTTTGAACCACTCGAAGCATTCGGCGCATGGAACTCTGCACATGCAACTTTCAAAAAGTTGACCACTGGGACATCGAGGGAGAGGCGTATAGATTGATGTCTCGACATGAGCAACTTGTTCAGTCTTCGAGACAGGCCGAGAGAGACATATTACTACATCTCCTCTTGGCACTTTTGGAACGGATGAGACCTTACATAGCAGCTATCCATCCAATGACATCTCGAACAGGTCTTACATCCGAAATCTAGAGACAGCTAATCTGAAGCTCTACTGAAGCGGGTAGAAAGAAAACATAGAGATCTAATTACCTGGGGAGAACTCATCAGTAGTGACTTCGTCTCGATATAGCTGCGTCTCACCTGGGGCCACCCCAGTCAGAGAGAGAAGCAAGAATAGGCTTTATATCAGGGCTTCTCAATCTGCAAACTCTATCAAACAGCGGGGAGATAGATATAACAGGAAGAAGTACCACAGAAGAGTGAATACAGATAACACTATTCAGTGTTACCAAACCTGGTACGTTGAACCCCAACTATGCATCTCCGGATGAGTTTGTCTCTTTTGTTTTGGAATTCAGCAAATCAATTACCCTACGCTATTTTTTTTCATCATCTCTGCTGGTACCGAGAACAAGAGAAGAGATTGTTGCCCCAGTTTGAACCCTACTTTAGCTAGTGTTCTCCACTGCCCTACGGCGAGCTAAGAGAATAGAGTGACTCGTGACCTGCTCCCAGGATTGTTGACCAAGTTTTCCAACAGCCTATTTCCAAGGTTGTTCTTTTCTATGCTGCCCTCGCACCAGCTGCTTCCCAGCAGCGGGAAGAACTTCCATGAAAAAGAAAAGGTTTGCTCACCTTATCTAAATAGGATGCGTGACCTTGAACAAACATATGAATCTCTACTGCCCTAGCGGACTAGCTTCACGAGCTACCTCTTTGACACTCTTTCCTGACTCCCCACCGGTTTGACACTGTTGTCCGACGAGCACGGAATGCATTCTTAAACCATTTCTTTCTATTGTTGACCCAACTAGGGCTTGGATCCGGACTTGGAAACCTTTTTCACAAGAAAGCAGTCCTAACTGGCTAGCGAGCCAAGTCTCTTCTTCTTTATATGCGGAACTGGAAGATGCACGGAAAGGCTAATCACCCTACAGAATTAGGAGTCCAATCCGAAACTACGGAAAGGAGCCTTTGTTCGCTTCCGTCCATCGAGGACGAGTCATTCATCGGATGAGCTTCTTTCGAGATTGTACAGACCAGGGGACGCCCTCCTTTATCTCTACAGCCCGTCCGAAGGGAGTTAGAGCTTTTTGACCTGTCCTCGTAACAAAACAGTGAAAGCAGTCTGTCGCGTCAAATCAAACAAAAGGCTTGCTCACCCTAACTCAATCAAGTACGAAACGAGCTATTGACACTCTTTTGTTGAACAAGTTTCCACCCTCCTATCGAAGGTTTTTTCAAAGGTTGTTTATGGGTCACTCCCTAGCTATGGGTCTCATGGGCGGGGGACCCCTCTTCGGAAGAGGTTTCCGCCCCTTATATAAAAGAGGCAATTCGCCAATTCTCATTCTTAAGAATTCCACTCCCGTCGTCAAACAAGACACAATTGACATATCTAAAGAAAAAGAATGGAACTCGAAAAGAAAGATTGCTCGAAGCGGACTAGCTTTCTTCTCTCTACTTCCCGAAGCCTATATACAAATGGTTTTTGTCCATACGGAGGAACTGGTGGAAAAGGAAGATGCTTTCCAACTAAACTCAAGACCGCGGACTATGCTATCTCTTTTCGTGGTTCGTGAGAAGGCTCACCATACAGAATCAAAAAGAATGTGGCTAGGGCCGACCCCGCATCGTAGCTAGGCGGCTCTCTTCTGCTTGCCGCTGCCTAGCTGGCTTTCCGGTGAGTTGTTGACTCCTTCTTTTTCATTTCCCACTGGGATAAATAGAATGAACTGCCTTGTTTGAGCCCTAACGGGAATCTTGAGATCGCTTCTGCCGAATTCGCTCAGTAGGACGGGAACTACCGTCTCAAGTCTAGCTTCATTAGCCCAACCGGTAACCTAGCTCTACGACGAAGCCAATGAAGCCTCACTCCCCTGACTGCGCAAAGCCAGTCTTCTTCTTCCATGAACTATAATCAACTAATAAGATAGATATAGTGATTCTTAGAATAGATATATTGAATTACATATATAAAGATAGAATCTAATTCTAAATCTAACTAATTTCGTGAGACGACTGGTTCAAAAGCCTACTTAGACGACCTGGGATGAATTCTTAAAGAATTGGTTTTGCCAATTAAAAAGACTACTTTAATTTCAGTAGCTGGTCAAGATTCTGTCATTGTCTAACAATTTCCATATACAAGGTTTGTTCTAGCGAATGCCCTTTTCTTCTCTGACCGGACTGGCTAACTGGCCGGAAAGGATGCTTTCTTTTTCCATTCTAGAAAAAGGGAATGCTTTCCATAAATAAAAAAGATAGGCTTCCTTCTTCCTGGCATTGGAGCTAACTCCCTTTCCCGCGCACCAGCGGCTAAGGCAGCATCCCATCTCCCTAAAGAAAACAAGTTTGAAACAGCCATACCGGATCCCATAGAAGACATAAACTCTCGCTAGAAGCTATAAGAATGCTCTTAGGAAGCAAAACAGTCTGAGACCAGGAGTCTTCCTTCTTTTTCCGTGATGAAGAGTCTCTTTCTTAGGCTGTTGCGGGTTTTTCCGTTCAGCTGAAAGACTCCCTAGCCTAGGGGCGAGGGCGGGCACAACCAATCAAGAAAGAATCACCTCCCCTATCAGTTCAGTAAGGGTGGCCAATGGCTCTTCATTCGAAACTCAGAATCAGGCGTAGCACGTCATCTCCGGCTAGCAAGATCTCGAGAATCAGGGGTCAACAAGTAGCCCATTTTGCTTGCTGTGATTGGCAACGAAGAATTGACAATAGAATTGGACAGCGGAACCAAGCCGCTGTTGCAGAGCGAGTCAAAGATGCGCTACTCGCTCTTCCCAATGGAATCGAATTCCTCTATCTCATATCTCAGGTAAGAGGCCAAAGCAGACACCACCGCCGGAAAGCAACGAAAGCAACCCACCACCCTCTCCGGAGTGAAATTCTCTCTCGAAAGAGCCAGTAGCAGTAGTTACCCGTCTTCGCCCCCGCGCAGACTGTTGTTCTCTGATTTCCCCATGTCGTACCTAGAATCCGTAGAATCGGAAGAAGACTCCGAAGTCAGCTCATCCGTTGTGGCATCGCCCCCGGGATTTTTCCTTCGCACTGGTGGTAGAAGAAAAAAAGATAAGAGAACTCCCCTATCAATCAAGGGATGCGGACATTCTTGATCAAGCAGTAGCCATAGAATCCGTACCTTGTTCTCTCTTGAGTAGCTGGTCCTGGGATTGGCTGAGGCTGAGCCTCTAGGTCTCAGTCCTCTGATTCCTTGGTCGTATTCCCCCGGAGTTAGAGATTCTTTGCCACATCATCTAATAAAAGGAATCGGACTAGCAGCGTCAGCCTTCTTAGAGTAGGCAGAAAGAAGTCATTTTCAAGTTCCCGTAGTCAGTAGTCAAGAAAGTAGCTCAGGGCGAGTGCAGGCAGAGTGCCGAGCATTGTTCGTCGTGCTAGTTCTGCTACTCTAGTTCCAGTCGTAAACGAAACCTTCTTTCTCTTGCTTTCGGGCCTCTTTCTTTGGTTCCAGTTTCATTGGTAGCTTTGGGCAAGGCAGTACTGGTACTCAGTCGATCTTGCTCTAGCTGCTTTCGGCTTAAGGGAAGGTTTCTCTTTTCCTTTCCGTGAAGTTTTTGTTCCAGGCCCCTTTCTTAGCTCTTGATGCCTCATCGTTCTCAACATGTATTTTCTTTTTCTGATCTGGTCTTGAATAGTTTGTTTGAGTGTTGGTGCCATGCCCCCCAATTCCATGGTACTTCAAAAGTAGTCATTCGTATTGCACCATCTCGGTTTAGGCCGAAGAAGGAAGGTTTCGCGCCCGTTCTACTCGTCCTTTCCGTCCAAAAAGACGGCTTTAGAGGGTTTCCCAGGTTATAGAACTTTTCCCGCTTTCCTCCACTCGTCACTCTAGGCTCACTCTCCGACTTAGATATCTCTATCCTTGGTCTTTTAGAGAAAAAGTTCGAAGTAGCATCTCGTACTCAAATCTCCGCCCTTAACCTTCAACCTTAAGTCAGGCTATCGCGCAAGCAACGAACATGGCGAAGTAAGACCTAGCTTGAAAACTAAGTTGTGGACCTAAACTAAGGAGAGACTTTTGTAGGAAGACACTACACTAATCTTAATAGGAAAAGTTTCGTTATTTATATTTATATAAGGCTCAAATGAGGATTCGCAGTAGTGATCATTGTCATGGCCAGAATCACAAGGGATTCGGGAATGCTCCCACCTTTCGAGGCGAGCCTGCACTCTCGCTTCCTTGTTACTACTAAGACTGACTACAGGTCTCCAAAAACACTGGCTATAAACTGAGCATTTCCCTCCTTTTCCTTAGAGTGAGGGTGGGGCATGACATACCTTCACGTAAGAAGAAGGTGCAGGTGTACAGGTATAAGTCCTAGATTAGAAAGGCGATGTTCGCTAACCACCTAACCATCGGCAGATCTGCTTTCCAGGGCGGGTGAGGCTGTTCTGATTGATCCTAATCATGCGAAACCCACGGAGTGGTAACTAAAAATCTCATAGGAGAAGAAGGTTGTTATTGACGAATAGGCCACTGCTGGTCTTTTCGACGATGTTTGAATTGAAAGACTTATATAAGAATAAAGTATAATAATAAAGAATAAGCAGATCAAATTCCAACAACTAAAGACATTTTTGTTCAAGTTCCAAGGGCTGAGCACCAAGAAGAAATAGAGCATCCACTCGAGGAAATGAATCCTAACCAGGATGGAATAGAAGGCCCTCTGATTGCAGAGCCGGAAACCAACCATGGGAAATCGGTGACACCGAGCAATGATGCTCAAATCGCTCCGCTGCAACGACTCTCATTTCTAATGAGCATTCTTTTCAAGTTGGCGAAGGTGTCCGATCTACTAGCTCTCCTCCAACCAATCCGGAGACTAAAAGACCTTCACCTCAATCTCCACCGGCTCCCACTGAAAGCAGAGCATTACCTGAGGTAGATCATTTATCCCTCCTTCCGGTTTGCCATAAACCTTCTTGGCTAACTGTTGACATCATCTTCAATCTCAGATGTAAACTCTTCAAGGTGTGCTTTCCCCAAGTTTGTCAGGATCCTCTACATCTGTTCAGTCCTCCTCGAGTGTGCATTCAATGTCCAAAAGCTTGCTGACCAAGCTCTCAGACAGGGAAAAGTCTCGAGGACCTTCCTCGGGCATTGAATCTCTGGCCTGCCTACCAGTCTTGATCTCTTGCAAGAAGGAAAAGAAGCACTAAGAAACTATTTCAGCATGCCATTTGAAGAAATTATTCACTCGGATGCTCTCACAGCGATGCTGAAAAGGTAATCTCGACTCTGGCTCCCCTGACTTACGCGAAAGAATCATCCTCAGAAAACTAGCATCCCGGATGGTTGAGCTCAAGGAAGCACCCTGAGAGCAAGAAGTTAAGTTGTCAATTGCTGGCCCACTGGTGCTTGAAGTGGAATCTCCAGCTGCCACTGCAGAGTGCTTTTCCGGGCGCCAGGTCGCGTGATATTCATTTCAATCAATGACGATGACGGTTAATAGAATAAACCCGAAATGTTGACCCTATGGATGGGGAACTTCCCGAAAGGCAAAATTGGAATGCTGGAAAATAGGTGTCAAGGCATCTAAATGACCAAAGGCCGTCAACTCAAAAAAAAAATAGAAAATATTGTTGGAGTCTGAAATTGGCTTCTTCTGGAGTCTATTTCCGGGGATTTTGTTGAAAATAGGCTACCTTTCAATGAATTATTGAGGGGGGAACGAGTCCCGGACTACCCTTAGTCTGCTAGTTTGACTAAAGATTTTTAAAGCTAAGCAGCATGTATGCAATTCAGAGAAATGACTAGATTCTGACCACCCGTTTTCTAGGGGAACTGTTCTAAGTTGACTCCTCGCCTCGCCGGGGGAACTCTTCAGATGTAACTGCTTGTTGTCTAAGCTCTCTTCTAAACCAACTCCGAGCTTACTATTTAAAGGAACCAATTCAATAAGGACTGGGCGCTGACTCTGATGGGTAACTTTGTTCTCTCGGCCCCTAGGCTGGCTCTTATCCTGAAGCTTTTAGCGAGGCTGGCTATTTTTATTTATCAGCCCGTCGGGCAACATCAAACATAGATGGCAGTAGTTGTCCTATTCTTCCTTCCAGAAAGACCTGTTTCATCCCATTAGTTTGAAACTTCAGCCCCAGAATCAACTCCAACTTATAACAAAGAACCTGGCTGGAAATGCCCATTTTGAGCCCTAGTGGGTGTCATCGTCAATATAAAGAGTCAGCTTCTTTCCGTAAAGAGGCCTCAAAGCTTCGTTCCTTAAAGACCTTTTTTATCGGGCTAGAAAAAATGCAATTAAGACTGTATACCTTAGTCTTCCTATTTTCATTTTTACAGACGACTTCCGGGTAATTGAGCTAACGAAACCGATTGACCTAGGGTTTCATTGCTTTTAAAAGCACCAGATCCTTCTGAAAAGTGCCATCTCTGCTTTTTCTTAGGTTAGTGGATTGATTATGAGCTGGGATTCCTATTCGCTAGAAGCCAACTCCCCTCTAAGGTTATCCCTCTTATCAGAGAAGGAAGTCAAGACAATAAGGGCCGGCGTCGTCTTCCTCTGATAGATATAGCCGGGGAAAGCTTAGCTCTTCAATACTCGGCCGCTATCTCGCTAATAAGAAAAAGGCTGATTTTGAAAAGAAGGGAAGCTTCGTCAGCTATTTGCCCTTCTCTGGCTCCGAGCTAGGTTGCCCCTCTTCTCTAGCCTCGGCTTATCCTTCAGGTCTAGGAAAGGAGAGAGTCTTGTAAGAGGGAAAGCCAAGAATATCACATAACATAAGTCAAGGCAGCTGCCGCTATTGAATCTCCAGCTTCAACTTCTAGAGCAGTGAAATTGTCTTCTTTTGTGGAAATTTTTTTTATGTTTGATGGCCTTCCTCTCGCTCTTCTTAAACTACCCGTCCGATCGCTTTCAGGAAAGGAGCATTGCCAAATATGTGGATTTGCCGAGGTGCCCAACATTCCTGACTGATATATGTATAGGTGTTCCCAAAGATGTACTTTCGGTGTCAAGTCAAGAAAAGATCCTGCGGAAAACAAACCTTTAGCTGCTTTCTCTTCTCCAAGTTGCTCCTATATATGGCTGAGTCCGCAGCTTTAACTCGGATATTTATAAGTCCGTTAAGGGATCAGGATTTGCTGGTTCAAGGTCAAGATCAAAAGCAGGTTCTAAGGCAAGACAGTAAGAGTCTATTTACTTAATTAAGAGTTATCATCCCTTTCAAGGAAAGCCTTTACAGCAGGATCTTCTAAAGTAAAGAGAGTTCTCTTTTAGCCAGTAAGCTAGTGAAAGCAAGCGAATGGATAGCTAGTTTACAGGGTAACCTGCGAGCTATAGGAAAAGCAGGCTAAAGGGCTAAGGGTTGGGGAAGGGATAGATCTTCCATTAATATAATATAAGTAAGTTGCTCGAGCGCCCTAATATAATATATTCTAAGTTCAGTTGCGCCAGTCACTAATTCTTATAGTAGGGGCATGACGTACGATATTATATTATATTTACGGGATAGCTCAGTTGGTACACCGTCGGTGCTAGCTTACGTGAATGGCTATTCAGTATAAAGATCTTCTTGCTGCGTAGTGAACCTCTTCCTTGCCTTATCTTATGTGCCTATCCTTGGGTGTGGAAGAGATATTTTGTTTGCTGAGGGATGCGTTACTTTTGCTTTCTCTGATTCAATTCATTATATATAAAGATTTTATATAAAGGAGTTGCGATCACTCGCTGAGCGAGCCTCTTTCCTCTGAGGGAAGGCGCTAATACCTCTCTACCTCTCTGAGGCCTAGCATTAGAAATGCGGGTGTGGAAGAGATATTTGGTTTGCTGAGGGAGCCTATTCATTCGGTTTCGATTCGATCTTGAAATTTAAATTTTTTTAATGAATTGTCGCTATACGAGATCAACGTGCTAGGCATTTTAGGACCATTTCCTTAGCGAAAAAGACGGGAAGTACAACATTTTTCAAACCCAGATTCAATCTCCCGAGGCATTCAATTCATTATTTAGGATTTCAGTGAAAACGCCACTAAGGAAGTACAACTTCTTGATCACTTCGATGCTATCTCCCTAGGGAAAACCGATTTCAGTGAAAACGCCACTAAGGAAGTACAACTTCTTGATCACTTCTCGACCTTGTCCCGAGGGAAAATGAACTTTAGGCGAAAAAAAGACGGGAAGTACAACTTCTTGATCACTGAAAGCATTCCTACCCCCTGTAGAGTTCTGAAAGTTCTGTTAGATTCTTATCTTAGTAGTTCTGGTAGTTCTGTTAGGTTCATATCTTAGGACTCAAAGGAAGATCTCT
>JBBPFQ010000078.1:122668-137241 GCA_037974815.1 Kaempferia elegans
TCATCCTCTTGTTCAAGAGTCCACCGAGGGCTACTCAGCATGGAGTTGGTGTATCACGCTAGGGTTGTCTGCTCGTACACAAGGACCAGCAAATCATCAAGACCCCATCTCTCTGTTTGACTCTATAAACCCGATAGCCTGATCTAAGCTAAACCCGATAGGCTCCTTCAGTCTGTCTACTTATCCCAACTCTGATAAAGCCTCACTCGAACCCGCCGGAGTTCATGTGAATTCACGACACAACAGAGTTCATTAAGTAAGACATTATAAGGACCCAGAGTGGGTGACAGTGAGGCCCTTGAGTTGGACTAAGAGGCCGATGAGCCACTCAGATCTCTTCCTATTACCTATTGAGAAGTTGGGGTAAGAGGGAAACTTCCCATTCGATGTCATGCCCTACTTCCCCATTCACGATTTATGCCCTGGTCTCAGCTCGGCAAAACCATTCATGCAGGTACTCGATCAAAACTTTCATTCATTAACTCCGTCTACTAAGAGCAAAAGGAGAGCAAAAGAAAAGAAGACCGCCTCTGTGTGCGCATCACGCTGGGAAATAGGTCAATAGGTGGACTCTTCCGCTTGACTGTCCCCGAAAAAAGTGCCTTTCAATCACTGAATGAACTCTTAAAGAGAATATCATTGGGAAGAGAAAGAGGGAGTGATTCCTTGAGTGGAATGGTGAAAGGCACAAAGTCAAGCATGGGGCAGAGCCTTCTTTCATTCTTTTATTGGACTGATGGCTGCTCGATTCAAGGTTGAGAGGCAGACCTGTCCTCCGCAGCTTTCTCGGCTACTTCGCGTAGCACCTTGCCCCGAAAAGTGGGTGAAGCATTCAGTCTTACGATCTAAGGTGAGGTCGGTCATTACACATTTAGTACTCAGCCACTATAAGGGCAACCACAGCAGACCATTCTTCTAATTAAGGAAAGGAAAGCGCTACGGCATGCTTCCATGAGGCCTAGTAAGAGCGTCTACAGAGTTCCAGGTCCGCTCCTCCAGTAGGACAGTGTATCAGGCTTCTCTTTCTGGACAAGCAATGTTGTAGCCAGTGCTTGTACGAGGAGTTCTTGAAGTAGCCCACGCTTAAAGGCTTATTCTTTGTGCCTCCTTTCACTCTGTCGCATTCACTCTTGGAAATGGTAGGGACGCCTTCCTCATTTGAGTGTAGTTCGCCGGCTGAAAGAGGAGTAGATCCCGAGTTCACTATCTTGAAGTGGTTCTCTTGCAGTTGATCATAAGAATAGGGCCGGTACGTGAATGGGGCGAGTGAACAACATGCTTTTCAGACCTCCCATCTAAATGAATTAGACAGAGCCCTACTACCACTGCTCACTTTCTTTATTGGAATTCACTCTACTCTCTCGCCCCTCTACGAAAAAGTTCTTTGGTTTGACTTGACGGCGGATAGTGAGTAGCAAGACCACTCTTTCTTCTTACAGATAAGATCAGTCTCTTGCCCCTAAGTAAACTCCTTACTGCTATCAGAGGGGGCGCCATCTACTCTGTGCTGATGTCTGGAAAGAGAGAGTTGGTAGTGAGTCAATCATTTCTGCCTGTAGGTCTTACATATGCGAAGAGTGCGGAGCAATTCCAATCAGTCTAAGGAGGAAGCATCATTCATATATTATGTAAGGACCTAACATTAGAGAGATAGCGCGACATGGGATCAAAAGCAAGCTCCGTGTCCAAGGTCCAAGCATCCGATAAAAGAAGGGAAAGCGAGGTCCGATCATGCTATGCTACCTTACTGGATGGGGCTGAGTGAAGGAATGTAGTGTTCGCTGCTAATCCAATCAAAAAGGAAGTGGGTTGGCTGCTCTTACTGACGGTTAGGTACTCTCATCCCTAATCCAACTGTACCAACTGACTGGACTCTATGGCTAGGGAATGGTCCGAGATGGGTTGAATCACTAGTTGCACCTTCTCGCCTGGGCCATCCTATAGTATGTGTATATCTGCCTACCTTCTTAGAGCGGAGGAGGAATAGGGGAAAACCTAAGAATACTGACTGAATTTCTTCCTCAAGGTCCTCTGAACCATTCACAGACTAGCCCTCTATGTGACTAGTGCTGGAGGATGCTGAAATCTGCTTGATTGAGCTTCACTCCGCGCTTCGAGAGGTGAACCCTCTACTGATGAACTAGAATAGGCGCAGGTCCTCAGATATTCACCACTCAAGACCGAGTATTCAAATATATGATGATCTACGTGTATAGTAAATGAATGCTATCTGAGACTTGCCTATCTCTTCTTCTTTTCCGACCCTGCCTCTAGCTACCAGTGAGAATAAGAGCAGTGTAGCTTGACCTTTCTCCGAAGAGGGGCACATGGGCTTATATAGTGGGTCTAATCGTCGGATGCGATCTATAACCTAGACTTATTCGAGAGTGACCCTCTGCTGAGTTTGTTTAAGGACCTGACCCCGACTTTTACGGATTCACTCACGTAGAGATGTCCCGGATATCGGTAGGTTGATTATCAATAGCTATAGGAGAAAGTGAAGCAGGCGCGTAGCTAGTTCTTCCCGAACGAAAGCCTCAAATCATTCGCTTCCCTATGATTGACCTATCTACCTAATTTCATGCATGAAGTGTGAAAGGCCGCCACCTAGAAAGCAAGATCAAGACTCAATGGCAGACACCTTATCAATTTCGACTCTTATTATACAATCAAGGAAGAGGCATTGCACAGGGGGCTCCCTCTCCTCAGAACATATTCCCGGCTCGGAAGACTCTTATTCGACTGCTGCTATAGCTACACAATCAGTGGAGTACCCTTCCATTATTGTATTTGACTAAGAGTGGGAGAGATATGATTCAGAAGTGGGGGCCCCTCTATCAGAATCGGACGCTCATGCGGATCTAGCTCCTTTCAACTGAACCGGTTTGATTTTGAACTCTTTCTCGTATGAACCGCACCTTCTCTCCTTCAGTTCTCAGAATGATTCGTAATAAAGAAGGGCGGAGGTCTTCTCTGATCCATTCTTCTTTGAACCTGAGGGCGATCCCCTATCGGATCACTGGCACCATCAAAGTTTCCATCGCCGACCTATAGTGATTGATCTGAACCAGAAAGATCAGAGGCTCACTTATATGCTTAAGGAGAAGACTATGATTGAGCTCTTACCTCACCGGAGTCTGAAACCATCACGAAGACCCACCATAAAAGATAGCAGTTCCAGCAGGGCAAGGGGAAGTAGCTCTCTTGTTTTGCTGCTGTCGGTGTGTCAAGATCTCTTCTTTCCGAGACTTGTGGGGCGAGCTCCTGTTGGTCAGATTCTTGTGTCCTTAGCACTCTAGCGAGTGGCCCTTCTTGTCCTGGAATCTGGAGTCATCAGTCCAGTCCCGGTGAGTCATAGCAGTGCTTCAATTTCCTTTGGTAGCTTACCAGGTCGATTGGATGTAATAGTTCTTCGCTGTCTTGCCTGGCCGGTCACTGATGATGGGCACTTATGGATGCTTCCTCAAGCCGCCTCCCTAGATTCAAGCCCCAATCTCTCCTTCTTTTAAGCGCCGGGTCCTCAAGAGATTCGAGAAAAGGTGCTCACGTAGATTGAGAACTAAGCCGGAATCCCACTTTGAAGTCTGGCGCGGCCTCGACCCGCTGAGGCATGCAGACTCCTCCGGTCTCTTTACACAAGCAAGCGACCATTCACCACTCTTCCTATTCAGACTGACTTGAATGTTAGGCCTAAAGAATCTTTCTCGCTAGCGTACATTAAAAGAGGAGGTATTCGCTTTTTTTATAATGTGTTCTTTCCCTTCATTGCCCTTCTTTTGGACCCTCTTTTGATGGGGTGCCATAGGTCTGGTAGTTCTTTATAGAGACCCCTTCCTTTCATGGGGCCCGGATCGCTACACCGAACACTGAACGAAGAGATCCTACTTTTGCAACCAACTAACTAGATTGGATTATAACGGTCTTTTCCACACGTGCTCCGTCTGATAGAAAGAGGAGCGGCTGACCCTCGCGCCAAAGATAGATCCCAAAGATAGCTTACGCTCGTCTGGACTGAATCATTCAGTTTCTTTTGCTGAGTGTAGTTCAGACTTTCCGTCCTTGGTCAGAATCTCCTCTCGCAGATCCAAGGCCAAGGCCCTTATCCGAAGAATATCTGATTGAGGTGGTCAAATAACAGAGTGAAAGTGAAGAAGATTCCCTGAAAGTCGAAGATAGATCCCGCCCTCGCCCGAACGATTGAGGCTGTCTGCTCACTAGCCTCTTTCTTGGGAAAGGTGGCCGGATCCTCGGTCTATATTTAAATAAAAAGAATCCAGCTGGGTTTGAGAAAGAAAGATCTGCGCCTTCCACTTGATCTTCTTTATTCAGTAAGTGTTGTAGCCAGTAGAGTAGTAGTCAGTACGTAAAGGAAGAAAGAGTAGAAATTTCTATCTATCTCGCGACTTTTTCGATTATTCGCTACTTGTCTTGTGGACTTCTCTCAATCAGCACCTGAAGAAGGAGAGAACTAGAGCACGTACTAAGAAAGAACTCGTCTCTAGAGTAAATAGGCGATTGGTCTCAATTCGGGACGGGAGGAAGAACTGAAGAGCGCAAATCAGGTTCCATCTTCGAATAGTGAGCTTCCCTTACCATTCATTTCCAGTGTAAATCAAATCCTATCCCATGAAGCACTTAGAGGTGGATACCGCTATCAAGGACCTAGGGGCGATAGTGAGTAGTCGAATGGATTCATTTGCAGTCAGTAGTCTGAACACTCACTCCGTCGCATTCACTACTCTAGTCCTCTTTTCATTCCCTTGACTTACCAGGGTTGACTCATAAGTGAGAATTCCCGGATCAACACTTCTGAGATAAGGGTAGAGTGTGACTTAAGAAGACCTTCCGGTGCTTTTTCTCAAGCCGATAAGGGGAGCAAGAATGAGATCGGAGCGGGTTCCTTCTTCTCAGAAAGCTATTTTCAAAAGCGATAGGTTCGAACAGAGAAAGTGTCTTGGGAAGATATGGCTAAGTAAGAAGAGAGGGAGTTGCTAACCCTCCACTCAACCACAGAGGCTGTAGACAGTTGCTAGACTGATTTCTCAAATAAGCCTTGAAACTAGGGTAGGGATCGTATGACTACTAGCTAAAGGAAGGGCTCTCGGAATGAATTGATGCTTAGATAGATAGAGGCCCGCTAGATTCTAGGTCCCATTCGATCGAATGCTCTAAGTCTGAAGACATTACAATGAAAAGGCAAGTCAGAAGAAAGAAGATCTCATAGATTCGAAAAGTCAGATCTCACAGATTCCAGAGGGTGAGCCTAGCCTCTTTTGATCTCACAATCAAGATTACATAATATGAGTATAGTCGTCCTTCCTTTTTCCTCTTTCCTTCGATCTTGCAGTTAGACCTGCCCAGTCTCAAATAAGCCTGTCGAGTACTAGCAGGAGTTATAATTCTTTCTTTCGCAGATGGATTTGTATGTAATATGACCGATCCACTCCCTTTGGTAAGCGCTTCGATAAGTTCTTTACTTTAAGAAGAAGACTACTCACTGAAAGAAGAATAGTAGCTCGACGGATGCAGATAGATCCATGCTACTAAGAAACTTCCCCCTCCTATAGTGAATTGGGTCGGCTCACTCAGAGTCCATAGTCTGATTCCAACCAGTTATTCAGTTGCTTTGCCTCCACCTCTATGTTGGGAGTGAAATAGGTAGGATAGTGAACAGTTCGGTTCGATCCTATTTGGAGACCCATTCTACTTGAGAACAGTTCTCCCCTATTGTACTACTTTTTTAGATAGATGATCCTTCCTGCGCTTCACTTCTCATATGGCGCCATGGCTAAACCTATTTTTTTATACATTTTCTTTCCTGTTCTTTATTTGAGCGAGAAAGTCAGGCCTCCTCTCCCCATCCTTCTAGTCTACGAATTGCCTTTCACTCATTTTGGGGGTTCGAGGTCATTCCACCGGAAGCGCCTAAGTGCTTTATTCGACGAAACACAACATCCTTAGAATTAGACAAGAAGTAGAGGTAGCCAGAGAGGTCTGAGTTGAGTTCAAACTAGAGGAATTCACGTACGCATTTGGCACAGAAGTGTCATTAATAAAGAGGTGACCCGTAGAGTTTATTAAGAAAGAAGTGGCTCCGAAGCAATAGGGCGGACCGACCAGCCATTCGTTCATTAAGCATTGGAGAGCAGAGCAGCGTTCGAAAGCGGAGTACTGGGAAGCGCTTCGCAACTGAATGATACTGCGAGCTGTTCATATCTTCATTGCGTGGAGTGGTCATGGATCCGCTAGGCATGAGCACAAAGTGTTCTGTGCATGGGATGGGACGAGCGAGACCGGACGGCATGCGAGAGAAAGAGCTGACCGGCAAAGATAGATCAGAGTGAGAGATCACGCATCACTGATCGACCAGTCCTAGTCACGAAGCAAAGAAAGTCAGGCCTGGACGGATCTCCAGAAGCTAGCTTCGTCTGGCTCGATCGGGAGAAGCGCTCTCACGAATCCCTGGGAAGCAAGAATCAGAGTGAACCAGACTAGACAAGTAAGTGAGGTGCTCCTCGGGACGGTTATAAGAGTTCAAGTCAGAGTCCGGCCCTGCTAAGCGAAGTAGATTCAAGATGGTCAGCTCACTCGAGTGACTAAGAGATTCATGATCCGAGGTGCGGAGATGATGGCTTAGAGTCAAGGAATGAATCCCCCACGTCCCAGCTCAAGAGAAAGAAAAGAGAGAGATCGATCATCTGCATCGTACGTGCCAGGCTTAAGAGAGTAGTAGCTATATTTGCACTCAAAGCTCGGGCCTAGTCGAGTTGGGGCTTGAGCGGCTTCTAAGAGCTTTGCGAAATCAAAGCAAACAACTGAAGAGAGCTCGGGCATCTGAACCCTTTTCTTAAAGAATCAATTTCCCTTAGGGCAATTAATTCTTGTTGAAAAGGGCTCTATAGTTCAGCGCTGGTAGCTAATAGTCCACAAAGCACCGATCCGTGGGATTCCATAGGTAGGGTCCTTCGCACCTCGCATGCCCTTAGAAGGTCGGCTCTATAGTTCCACTTGCTACGTGGGCGAGCTCCACATCTTTCTGAATTATACCCCGGGTCTCGGATCAGAGAAGAAAGGGCTGGGCACGTCTGATATTACTCGATGGGCAGGCTAGCCGCTTCACTAAACATAGAAAGTCCCTTTTCCTTACTTGAACTCATACTTGCGAGACAATCAGCGGTGGGAGGATAAGATAAGAAGAGAATTGGCATGCTAAGGTCAGACTTGAATTGGAAATAGCACCTCGACGAACTCTACCCGACACAAGAAAGAATGAGCCGCCTTCGCATCCGCATCCAAAATGTCTATTCTCTTTGAACTGCCCCGGGACAGACACTCGAACTATTCTGGCTAGCTAAGAAGCTCAACCTTCCTATCGAAGATCTATGGCACCGTTCTGAGCCCACTCACCGAGTGGTCTTACCTCTATTTTATAATTGAATTTCCACGTGCCCGCTATCGCACCTCCGCCTTTGACTCGGAGCTCTCGTCAGGGCTGAGCTTCGGTGAAGACTTCGCACCTTAAGAAACTGAGCCATTTCGTACAGCGTAGTGGGATGAACTCGATCTGCCTTACGTGATGGTCGAGCTCCCCATCTCCCCGAAGACCAACCGAAGATTCTTTCGAAGACCCCTAACGAAGTGATAATGAATCAGCAGCCGCATCCAGCTTCCGAAGTGATAATGAATCAGCAGCCGCATCCAGCTTCCTAGAGAAGCCTTCCTTGAAGTCGCTCCATGTCACGTCCTGCTTACTTTCACGCTTTCAGCTCCTCGCCTGCGCTGTCGATCAGAGCTCAGATTCTTTGCTCGTCCTTCCTATGCCCTGACTTACTCAACTCAATAAGAGCTTCCCACACAAGATACCAAGAACGACCTCGACTGCTAGGGCACTGATAGGGCCTCGACAGGATAGTCAAGCAAGAACGACCTGGCAAGCCGCTCCTCCAATTGCTCGCCCCTCGACTACATAGTCAAGCAAAAAGGACCGCGACAGGATAGATAGGGCACCTTCCTCTCACTGCGTCTCCACCTCTTCGCCCTCTACTGCATCTACACTCCTCACAGCGACCCATAGGAGACCTCTACTCCTACGCCGTATGCCTTTGACTGCTTCCTTCTCTTCTTTCATCGAGCCTGACGAAGCCCGGTCTTGACGCTAGGCTGGGTGAATCGACCCTCTTCTTTCATCAACTGAGCACCTATCCCCTCACTCATCTCATGAACACTCCTTAGACCCTTTCCCGGCACTATTATATAATCAAGACAACCGCTCCGTGGGACTTCCCAACTAGACTAGCCGAGCTTTGAGAAAGAGTTTCGACCGGACCTCGCTGACATGGTTAGGCTCCTCTTTCTCCAGATAGGCTCGTGAGCTAGTGATGAGCGACTACTCCGCCCGGGTTTCTTGTCCTTCTGATCCGCCTGGGGGATCTACTACTGTAGCCTATCCCATCCCGGTCCCGGTCCCATCACCTCCCTATAATTTCTGTGCCTCTGCCGTCTGCCTTTGATTCTCTTTCGCTCCTATCCTTGGATGACTTGAGCCCTTTATTCGGAGCAGATGACTTGAGCCCTTCTTCTCCGTGATCTCGATCTGCCGTACCATTCCATTACTGGCCTCTTGTCGGAGCTGCGCTGCTATTCTATTCCGAGTTGAGTGAATCTAGTCAGTGAGCTTCTCCGGCATAGCAGCTTCGTAGGCCACTCTTCCTCTGATCTTCCTAGGGTGGGGAGGTCAACCTTACCTGCTCTGATCTTCCACGATCGCATGCCGGTCCGCCCTCCTTTCCCGAGCCCTCTCCACTTGCTGAGTTTTCTAGGGCCCCACTCATTTATCTAATCTTTGCACTGGTCAAATAGCAGCTTCTCTGCGTCGCTGCGTCGCTCTACTAAGCTGATTGATTCCGACGCCTCGTAGTCGCTGAAAAGAAATAAGAAAGAACGCTAGCTATCATTCATGGTCCGGAGCGAGCCCACCTCCACTTCTGGTCTTGAGTTCTCAAAGGCTCTCTTCGCTACCTTCCTTATGATAACGGCACCATTCTATTCTGCTTCATGATCGTCCTTCCCTTCCCGCATATCGTTTATCTTACACCTCCCTTCCCGTCCGAGTCCTTACGTCGCTGTCACTCGTTCACGTCGTTGCACTCGTACCTTCCCGCACTACTAGAGAGAGAAAGCTTGGCACCACTGACACTTTTCTTGCTACTTCACGTCCTCGAGCCTATCAGTTCCACAGTCGAGCCTAACGGTCGCGTCTTTCGTCAATATGACTTGACCTTCTTGGAAGTCTTCCGTCAAGAGCACAGATGGCTTCATTCGATGAGCTCCCTTCTCCGATGTCAAGGAGAAAGATCGCTGGCACGGGTCTCGCTCTGTGTGTATCGCTCCTTCTCAGTCTTCACACTTGCCACTCCCTCCTTTAATCTGCACACGTCGTTCATCCCTTCGCTTCTCATTATATAACTAGATCCCGCTCCTCTCCACAGCAGCTGGTGAATGCTTGGCGGCGTCTGATAGTCGAATACTCGATAAAGCCTCTGCTTCATCAGACTCGGGAAAGGTATATAAGGGCAAATCCATTTGTAGTAGAGTAGGAGTCGGGAATAACAAGCGGTATGCAGACAAGAAAGATTCAAGAGCGTCTGCCCTTCAAAGGCTTCAATTCATAAGAGTTGCCAACACCTGGAATTAAGGTAGTTCGCCGTCCTTTCCAACGTAGAGCCCTCGCTTTTCATGCTTCACCTCTTCCGAAAGTGGGATAGCAAGCTTCGAAGTATAATCTTTGTGCCTTCCTTGATAGCATTAAGAAGAGCTCCCCTGCTTTGAACTCTGACTGTGATAGTGAGGAGAATGATAGTCACACCCATGCCCATATACTCCTATCCTTAGATAGACCAACTTGTCCATTCCTACTCGAAAAGACCACGTACTCACTCCTCTTCCTTATGAGAGGACTTCTTTCCGTCTCAATAAAGGGCTTGCACAATGCTTCTTATATACAAAATTCTCTTGCTTGCAAAGATGACTCATGGCACTGAGACTTCTTTTCTTGCTTTCTCTGATCTTATGCCAATAGAACATGGGAAGGAACTCCTTGCTTGCCGAAGGTGGCTGCCCCTTGACACTTACCTCTCTCAGTACTGACATAAAGAAGGGTAGCTTGCTCCCTCCAGCAGAAGCAGACCTAAAGACTTCGAACAAGGGAGTGAGGACCGAGCGACAGCGACGGAAGAGTGAAGCCGACTTGGACTTGGAAAGGAATAGCTCCATACTGGGCCCCGACTCCTAGCTCCACATCAGGGGTTATAGTTCCTTTGGTTCAACTCTAGATCCAGCAACGGGGTCTGGTCAGACGACCTGACTTCCTATAGAGCTCCCCTAACTAAGAAAAGTCTTAAGTCGAGTTCGGGTCGCAAGATTCACTCTTATCTAACACTGATAAAGAACTATCACTCATGGAATGCATTCAACGGTAGAGCTCTCGTACTAGTAGTGGTCTTGCTGGCTCTTAAGAGTAGGGCATCATTACTACTTTCTCTCTTGGCTCTGCACAATCTCTTCTTGCTTTCAAGAGTCCACCAAGTGTTCGGAACGAAAGAACCAAAAATCCTATATCCTTTGAAGCTCTACCTCAAGGAGGTACTCGAACATCCAGTTGATTGAAGCTCCACACTTACAGAGGTTCATTGAATAAAGGTGGTCTCGAAAAAGAGGACTGCTATCTACTAGGGATAGGGAGGCTTATATATACTTATAATAAGCTGATTCGGATCCGCTAGTTTCTCTTCGGGTGCTGAAGTCACTGCACAGCCTCCGCAAAAGCATTAGGCATTAGGAAATGATATATGCGACTTTTCCACCACGACGGTGCCTCTCAGACTCTCTAGATTTGAAGCGAGCAAGATCCGATTCTTGACCCTCATAGGAAGACTAGCCCTGAAATCACTTAATACTCATTTTTCTAGTTCTTGGTACCATTCCTAAAGTTCTCGTTGACTAATAAGTTGAAGAAAGGCCGGCGAGGAGAATCTCACTACCAGGAATCACATTCTTCAAGAGGTGCGGGAGATAGCGCTGGGGCCTCAGCTAGCCCTGTAGATCACTTACTCGAAAGTAAGAGGGCAGACTCCAGATAGACCTGGGGGAAGACAGAGAAGAACCATCATTACTCGAAGTTGGGCTCAGCCTACTCAGTAGAGTCTCCTCTCCTTAGCAGTCCGCTCCGTACCTTTCGTCCTCTGCTTTAGCCCTGCTTACCTCTGGCCTCGTTCTGCTCTGTCTGGCGATCGTCAAACTTATAGATCAGGTGCCCTTAAATCCGCTTCGATCCATACATGAAAGCCAGTCGAGACTTGCCCCCGACCAATAAAATAAGACCTCAAACAATAGAAAAGGAGAAGAGATGAAGAGACAGCTTATTCTATATATAGTTAGAAAGCTAGCGCATCCATATTACATTCATTCTCCATTCTCGTAGTAGGTAGTAGCGAGATCTGACGGTCGGTCTTGAGCTCCCTACCCTCTCTTTCTGCTGATCAGTATAGGAAGGGGGACTCTAACCAAGATAACTACACCCGAGCTGGCTGATGAAAGGGAATTGGTAGCGGCTGCAGAGCATTCCAATAGCGCTTCTTTCCACAGTTCTTGAATGTTCTTTCTTTTCTGAGCCTATGGGCCAACAGTAGGAATTTCTTCCAAGGCACCCGTATCATCCTAGCTCAAGAATCCTCTACTGACTCCTTTCTAGTCTACGGCTGGGGTTCACAACACCTATCTATAGGAGCTCTTGGCATGCCTCTTTCAAGTTATTCTGATTCTTGTGATTCTTCTTGTTGGACCACATTCGGAGAAGAATCCTGTCAGTCAGTCAGCCGCGGTATCCTTGTAGGCATAGCAAAGGCTAGATCTGAGCCTGTCTGCTATAGAGGTCTAAAGAAAGCTCCTTATTATAATAAGCCCTCGGATCGCTTAGCCTGATACCACGGCTCCTCCTCATTTGTGAGGACCTCGCATCTACTATTTTCTTTGTGAACTACTTAATTCCGCCTCGTCCCATCCCTGTCTATTTCCTATGTACGATAGGGGATGCTTTCTCTATATCGTGCTGATCTCGTCGGTTAGCGCTTCGCACCTCGGTACGGTAGATAGCTATCATGGACAGTCTTTCCGTCCCGCGAGGAACTCGCTTGTGTGTGCTGCTTCTCTAAACTCTCGTTTGCTCCTCGCGCCTAAAGAAAGGAAGAAGCCAGATCTGAACTACGTGATTAAGGTATATCGGTTTTCAAGGCTTAATGGTTGACGAGTACTAAAGTACCCATAGTTCAGTCAAGTGCTCAAACCCGGAAGAAGTTTTCAATGCAAGGCGAGAGCAAGGGATAGAAAGCCTAGGCCATTCCTACTCTTCTTTAGAGATGCTTATAAATTGAACTGAACACAGAGATCTTCGTGAGATGGTGAAAGAACCACTTTTATTGATATTGAATCGAATGCCCTCCTTCCCGTCTTCACGTCGCTGTCGCTCGTTCCTTCTTTTCATTCCCTCAGTCCGCTCTTCTCCCTCTCGTTCTTTGCGTTACTCACTTCACATCGTTGCACTCGTACCTTCCGAGACTTCCTTTTTCTGAGTTCGTCTCTTCCCAGTAAGCCTTGATTCACTCAACTGTAGATCCCATGGAGCTTCTGTCTGCTGGGGAGCTGATGCCCGAGGCTCTCTCGTTCGCTCCTTCCTAGCACGCCTTTCACTACTCCCTGGACCAGTTGTCCCTTCCGATGAGCCGCATTACTCTGATCCATACAAGCCGCTATAGCTGAGTCCGTCGTATGCCTGTCCTCTTATCCGGGCACCCCTTCTTACTATAGAAGGTGGTCGTGGTCCACTCCTTTGGTCCTTCATGTCGTCTTGCGTGCGAACGCTCCTTTGACTTCTTCACGTCACGGGAGCTCTGCGTCATTCAACCATTCGTATTCACGGGACCAGCTATCGCATCCCGCTCGCTGGGACCAGCTATCGCATTCCTATGTCTGGCGCCAGCGGGGAAGTTCTTCCTTTTCTCTGTGGGGAGCTCTCTAGTCATTGAGGAAGTGACAGCGAGTTGAAAGGCCGGGATGTGGTCTTTCCTAATACTCTACGATCAGAAGGTGCCATTGAATCTCTTATTGGGACGACCTTCTCGACCTAGCTTAGCTTTCCATTCCACGCGAGAGATGAGAGAGTTGGTTGTGTCTTCGTAAGCGTATCTTCTTAAGGAGCTCACATGTAAGATCAGTCTTGACAGCTAATCAGGGAAGGAGGAGAGGTGGGAAGGCAGGCGTGTTCCATGACGGGTAGTCGAGGGAGTAGTGGACAGAGAGAGAGAGGAGCGAACGAGAGTGACGCAAAGGGCAATCAAACCATAGCATGGCGGGCAATGACACCGGAGAATAGGCATGTCGGGGAAGAACACGAGGGCAGGGAGACCGGCTAGGCGGTGCGAGGAGGATAGGAGAGGATAGTAATAAACAGGCGAAAGAGAGGACGGACCGCGAATTGACGTTCTTTATTATAGTGAAGAGTAGCGAAGATGCTCCGCGACTAAGAAATTCAAGGCCGGTGGGAAGGGGAATTAGGTCTCAAGGGCTCACCACGGATGTGTCCCTCCTTTAAATTTAAAGAAAGGCTTCTATAGCTGGCCTAGAGTGAGATAGTTCTGCAGATCAATAAAGAGCAGATCAGCCTCGTCCTCTTCTTGAGAAAGAAAGGAGTCTTCCATGGTTCAACTGGTATAGCTCTTTCTAGTTGGGACCAGGTCCAGTCATAGGAATGAGTCTCTGAACGAGGGTCCAGGGGGAATCTAATAATTCATTCACCGAGGGCTCTAGCTATAGATCGGCTGTCTCGGCTTGATCTGCGAGCTTTTAGATCCGGGTCAGGCCTAGGAGGTCGATTCCGCTTGGTCGTCTTAGCAGCAACTGAAGGGCTTCGGCTAGATCGCTTAGCCCTACAGCATCGTCGAATCAATCAATTCATTCAAAGAGCCTTTCACTCAGCTAGAAAGGGGTGAGGGGAAAGAAAGAATCTTTAAATCTTCCGGCTTGAGTCATGGCCTTATTGTGGTCGTGAATGGGATCCTCTTTGGTGAGCCAGGTAAGTGAGGGATTCGAATTTAAAGTAGTTGATGCGAGCCCAGAAGAGCGCGAACCGGGAAAGCAACTCGGAAGGCTTATGGGAAGCAGTGCTTAACTACTTGAGCAGGCAATCGCTCATGGCCGGTCGTAGATGCCATTCAAGTAGTCAGGATAGGGGAAAGTAGGAATGCAGGAAGATAAATTCAGTAGTATGAACTGGTGGCAGAGCGGGAAGTAGCCCACCTACCGGGAAGTAGCCCACCCACGACTTCGCTTCTGAGCTTCCACTCTTGCTGGACAGTTGGAGATAGTTTTATGTAATGTATGTCAGGTCCATGCTCTGCAGCCGAGAGCGGATAAAGAAAGAGAGGCTCTGATCTGGGAAAGGGTAGTTGGGATCGAGGAGGGGGCAAGGCTAGAAGTGAAAGCATCTATCCAACATATGGGAAAGCTATCCACTTATATGC
>JBBPFQ010000079.1:66515-79453 GCA_037974815.1 Kaempferia elegans
GTGTCCTCAGTAGCATCTGCCCTAGCAACAGTATACTCACTATCCCCAGTAGCCGGAGTAGCAACAGTATACGCCTCCGTAGCAGCTACAGTAGACTTTTGCAAGAGCAGCAACTCTGTCCTCAGTAGTAGCCCTAGCATCCCTCCTATCCCTCTTCTATTCTAATATAAAGAAGACTAACGCCGGTTTTTATATTGCTAGCCATAGTAATGATAGTCCTTCTAATAGTCATTATTATGATCTCCTTTGCAGTTGTATCGGTTTTTAGTTCTGGGGCTGGGTATTCTATCGTTACTTGGATTTACTTATTTACTTTACTTGTGTATTTCCACTCGGGGTGTGCGTTGTATTTTATTTGTTTCTGTCCTTTCCTTAGCTCCCCTCGGGGATTGCTTCTTGTAGCTGTTCTGTGACTCGCCCAGGTCAGTTTGGTTTTGATTGCCCGCGTAGATTCTGTCCTTGCTTTTGTTTAGGGCTCAGGACCGGGGCAAGGACAACCCGGGCCAAAGAGCAAGTACAACATAGGCCGTGGCTCTTTAGGCTATTGTACAGGTAAGCGCCCAAGCCCCAAAGGGTCAGAGTAGAGGTAATCCAATAATGCCATGGCAGAGTGGAGGTCAGCGCGAAAGGAAAGTAGGAGTCCGGGTAATCCCCAAAGGCTGCTATATTCACTCTACTAGCAGCATCCTTATCAGCAGCAATAGCGTATCAACATCCTTAACTCTCAATCAATAGCTAGCCTCCCTCCATAGTAGTAAAGCCTCAGTCTTCTCAACATTGGCTCCTTTTAAGTCAACAACTTGAGCTAGTAAAGGAGCTTAAAGTGCGAGGTCTAATGATTCTTTTGCTAGGTCTAATGATTCTGATGGTGCCAGGTCTAATGATTCTGCTGGTGGCAGTGTTTCCTTAGTTCGATACTTGATTCCTCCTGTTTGTATTGCTCGCAAGAGAGTTGCGAGCAACTCTTCTCCTCATAAGTGTAAGCTAAGTAATTATCATTTATGCTCAAACTACGGTGTTTTCACCCATTTTCGTAATTTCCTTCCTTGTGTCCCTGTTCCTTTTCTTTATTGAGGAACCCCCGGAGGGAGGGAGGGCATTGATCTTTGCTGTTTGGTTTTTGTTAAGGGCTTTCGTCCTTTTGACTTTGTTCGACAGAGGAACGAAATAGATCCCAATGCCAGGTATCCAATCAAACAACAGGAACGAACGGATCTATAATCCAAAGGGAAGTAGATAGGTTTGAGTTGATGGAATCGAAGACCACAGGAACTAATCCAAAGGGAGAGGAATACTGAAATCGATGGAGGAACGAATCGAAGAAGGTAAGTTGTACCTGTAGCAGGGGCTTTTCCAAGGGGGTTCTAAGTTGTACCCTTCCTTGAGCTGAGGAAAAAAGGACGGATAAGTATGGGTCTATGTCTCCTGCATCAGTTTCTTATTAAAAGAAAGAGTGGAATAGCTCGACTACAAGTAAAGGAGTAAGGAATGCAAAGGAGTAAGTGAGGTCTTTGATCGAAAGGGAAAGGTGTATACCAAATGCAAGTAGAATCTAGAGAAAGGGCAGCTGGAAGGTCTCGATCGTACAGCTGTGAGGTCTCGATCTAAAGGGCACGTGCATCTACTAGGAGGTATGCTTTCTTTTAGGGTTTAGTGGCTGTGGCAGCATCCGAAGTAAAGGAGTGATAAGAAGTAGTTTTCAGTTGCACCAGGGTAAGTGGCTTCTCCCAAGAGGACATCATCCAAACTAAGTTTGAGGGCGTTTTTTTTCTTATAGAGAAATTGTTTATATAGTTGTCGCTGTACCTAAATTTGTATCCTCTATTTCAGAGTTGTATCAATTTGTCCCCTCGCTAGTTGTACCTTCATTGTGCCTCTCCTCTAGTTTCAACCCAAGGAGTGGTGTACGCGGAGTTTAGAAGCAAGGAAGGTATTAGCTGTGCGTCCTGTCCTCGAACCTGCCTAAAATAAATATAAATTGGTCTCACTGGTGAAACTGGAACCCCCCGTTTTTAATTTCCCAGGCTTTCCTATCCTTGTCGGAAGAGCAACAGAGCATAACCGTACAAGGACAGACAAGAGCAACAGAGCCGGCCAAGGCCAATAGCACCAGAGCTACAACGGAACAGAAAGAAATGCAAGGAGAATCTATAAAGCCCCCTCATAGGAGTAGGAAGCGATATAGGAGCTGTAAGAGGGCTAAGACAGATGCCAGCAGGTATAGAGTAGCATGATGGCATGGGGCTCAGGGGTATCGAGTACCTACCTCAACTGCGGAACATAAGATCTTTCGTAGCGTTCTTTATCTCAGAGGAGTGCATGGGTCGAAGAGCTGAGCAAACATTAACTTTCAGTTCCTGTTTTCGGCGGGCGAAGGATTATATCTATGATGAGGTGAGACGTTAGTCGACTGGCGTAGAGCTGAGCTGCTAGGTGGTCGAAGGTAAGGACGGGTGCGTGTGGAAAGGTCGGGTGCTGGACGGGAAGAAAGATGCAACTCCAGAACAGAGGATCCTTCGTAGTGTTCTTTATATCAGAGGAGAGGATAGACACGATAGGGTAGACGAACTTGAAGCAGAATGGAAGTCACTTAGATTGAATTGATGGGATTTGACTTGAGTCCTACAGTTTAGATTGAAGAGAAAAGACCTTTTAGCTTCAATTCAAAAGAGTAGAGATTTGAGCGGAATGGAAGTCACTTATACTGAAAGAGGGGTTTCAGTTGACTAGAGAGGACAGGATTGCTCTTGAAATGGCGTACACCAGAGAAGAGAAGACAAGAGAGTGGTGCTGTCATTGATTTTCGTATCGTTCAGGGATTTGAGTAGAGAGGACAGAACAGAGCTTTCTATGAGTTCTAGATAGAGGAGACAGTTCAGTAGAGAAAGATCTAAGAATGAAATCCGCTTCTTAGGGTTTGAGTTGAGTTCAAAAGAGGTGATAGCCGAACAGAGGAGAGGATAGATTGAGTATTGGACAGCAGATACGATAGTCGATGGGGTTCAATTGAGACGAACGATAGCATAGAAACCATAGGGTATTGAATTTCTAGGATAGGAGTTGAGTAAGAAGAGAGTGGTGCAGGAATTCAGTTTACGAGTGGTGAAAGGGTATTGAATATAGTGTATAATAGAGAAAGGGTGTTAGGCATTAAGTGAGTGATTCTATTGAACTGGGGTTGAGTAAAGTAGAGAGTGAGCCTTGTTCAAGACTTCTTGAAATGGGATTTGACTTGTGCTTCGGGCACCCTCTTAGCAGTTGATTGTAGAGGGGCTTCGACTTGGCGTTGATTTCAGTTGTAGAGAAACAGCTTTCAGGTACTGATGGGAAGTAGCATTTGATAGTCGTATTTAAGTATAGAAGAAGAGTGAAGTAGTACAGTAGTACAGTAGAGAGGGGTGAACCTACTGGATTGGGGATTGATCGTTGTCTTGAGTCCGATAAGGAGAGGGGTACA
This sequence comes from Kaempferia elegans, assembly GCA_037974815.1. Lineage (NCBI taxonomy): Eukaryota > Viridiplantae > Streptophyta > Magnoliopsida > Zingiberales > Zingiberaceae > Kaempferia > Kaempferia elegans. The sequence goes on from JBBPFQ010000079.1 coordinate 69,973, forward strand.
CATTGGGAGAGAATCTGACATTTACGTAAGTTGTCTTGAGTCCGATAAGGAGAGGCTCAGACAGAAACTGTTTACGTAAGTTTTGATGCTTCGGATCAGAAAAACAGATAGGCTACGGGGGTATAGGATTGCAAAACATCCTACATAGGGCCCGGGGGACAAAACCCACTTGAATGACTCTAGAGGCGTAAGGAAACTATTGACCCTATAAAACCCGTTGTTCTTTCTTTAGACAAACATAGAGAATCTGACATTTACCAAAGATAGAATCTGACATTTACCAAAGACAGAGAGAGGTGATATACCTGCTCCTCAGTCTCCAGACAGAGAGAGGCGATATAGAGGAAATCCTGTAAGTGAAGGCCAAGTGGGGCTGACATAATTGATTCATGCAGGATGACTATAAAAAGCTTTTTTGACCAGACAGAGAGAGGCGATATACCTGCTCCTCACTATCCATAGGAAGGGACAGAAGCATTAGCGGGGTTATCCAGGGAAGGGGCAGAAGCATTTGCTGGGTTATACAGGGAAGGGACAGAAGCATTAGCGGGGTTATACAGTCTTGAGTCATAGAACTAGCGATTACGCAGTCAGTAGAGAGAAGCAACTACTGATTACAGCAGACCCAGGGAAGGGACAGAAGCATTAGCAGGGTTATACAGTCTTGAGTCATAGAACTAGCGATTACGCAGTGAGTAGAGAGAAGCTTACATCAGACCCAGGGAAGGGAATAAAGGGAATAAAGAAAGGTCAGGGAATAAAGGGAATAAAGAAGAAAGGTACGTGCAGAGCTCATACGAAGCGAGCCAGACCAACAGAAAGATCTGCTACGTCAATCGGAAAGCTCAGCATAGCCCATTGAGATTAGATTCCTGATAAGGGCATAGACCATCTGAGATTAGATTCCTGCTAAGGGCATAGACCATCTGAGATTAGATTCCTGCTAAGGGCGTAAAGCGAGTGAGTCAAAAGCCAGTGAATCGATGCCCACTTATGACAAGTGTAGTAAGACAATGAATAGAAGAGAAAGGGCTGCAGCATACCACACCAAGAAAGAAAGAAAGAGGTAGTTAGCTTCGAAGCAAGATTGATTGGTCGTAGATCAATCCGAAGGAAAGACAAAAGAAAGCAACCTCGACACATAGAAGAATAGCGAGTAGAGGAACAAGAGTAAGGTGCGGCAACAAATGCCAGGAAAACGAAACGAAACGAAAGGGAAGGAAGCAAAGATAGACTATAAAGTCATAGGACAGCTGCCAAGCAAAGATAGACTATAAAGTCATAGGACAGAAGCCCCTGGGAGTGCTTTGATTCATTCTTGTTGTCAACAGCCTTCAGCCTTATCGTATATATGGGTAGGGGACTCTTCTGAATATGAATTAGGCCTTTGCACGAGGAGATAGCGCAGAGCAAATCAAAAGGCAAGTTGCTTTTGAAAGGGGTCCAGGCAAAAGGGAAGTTGCTCTTGAAGGGGTCCAGTCAGATCTCAAATCATCCTAGTTCCTATTCTATGGTTGGGGTTGGCAGTAACTTATATTGAATTGAGTTTAGTTTCGTACCCTCTTTTGCTTAGTTTCGTACCCTCTTTTGCTACCTTTGAGTGAGAGGCTCTCTCTTACCTTACTTAATAGATTCTCAAATAAGCCTTGCTCCTCGGGTTATTCCAGTAGAAAAGAAAGAATAGGGGCACATTGTACGCTATCAAAGGAAAGCGAAGGGGCAGAGAGCAGAATCAAAGGATCAAAGGAACCCAGGAGAGGGGCAGAGAGCAGAATCAAAGGATCAAAGGAGAAAGGAGAGGGGCGGAGAGCAGAATGAAAGGAACGCTGGAGAGGCACCATATCCGCCGAGGAGAATAATGAATATGAGGAGTCAGGATTGCCAGAAGGCACAGAATATACGGGCATTTATCAATGGAAAACAAGATCTAAGTAGGGCATTTCTCAGTCGATGTGAGTGGCAGAATTCAGTCTTACAACGAGGGGTCACCCTTGAATTGAGTATAGAAAGTCAGTAGCTCACGAAAAGAGAGGTATCATCCAAGGGTGCTGAGTGGGTCATTGAGTTCGATGTGCTAACAGAATCAAATAGAAAAGAACAGAATGAGGCCAGTGAGCGAGTGACGCATTGATCAGCATCTTACAGAGATGCCAAAGACGTAGTGCAATCTTAGGAGGCAAAAGACGTAGTTCAATCTTAGTCATAGATCCAGGGACCACAAAGCGAAGACAAAGAAACCCGTGTCAAGCAATTCAGTAAGAAAGAGATCGAGGCAAAGCAAATTCGGAACTTCATAACCTAAAGCATCAAAAGCCAGTCACTATTATAGGGTGCAGATTGCAAGGATATAAAATTAGGTCGACAGAGCAATGAAAGAAGCCCCAGTTAATTCAAAAGTATGCTCAACCCGTGACGCGTGTGAATCTTCTATAGCCAGGGTTCAATTACACCAGCTAATAGCCAGGGTTCAATTACAGCACCTCAAGGCGTCCCACGAGCTCCTCACTCTTCTATCTTCGTTACACCCAAAACTTAGCAAATTAAAGAAAGAAAGATTGATTCATTGATTGATTGATGGGACGGGATGAGGGACGGAAGGAAAGCGACTTCGATTGCACTACACGCAATGCGAATATAACAGGGAGGGGAGACTCAGGATCACTTCGGACGGGAGAGATAGCGACACTACAGCTCGGACGGGGGAGATAGCGACACTACAGCTCGGACGGGGGAGATAGCGACACTACAGCAGAAGCAGATAGAGAAAGAGGTCAGGAGAGGACTTTACACGACTTATTGAGAAGCAGATAGAGAAGAGGGCAGGAGAGGACTTTACACGACTTATTGAGGAGCAGAGACGAAGATTGCCAAGCAAGAATAGCAGATGTAAAGAATTGAAGAGGAGAGCCACCATCTACCATACCAGAGCAGAACCAGGACCCAGAGCAGAACACCAGGACGATGAGTAGAATTCGAGCAATTACACAGACCATGAGTGGAATTGTACCAGAGCAGAACCAGCACGATGAGTAGAATTGTACCAGAGCAGAACCAGCACGATGAGTAGAGAATTCTAGGAATTACACAGACCATAAGTAGAATTCGAGGAATTGAATTACACAGACGATGAGTGAGATAGAAGCCGGAATGACAGAACACTTAATGGAATGCCATTAAATTAGAGCTCGGGACATATAGTTAGTTAAAGCTCGGGACATAGAGTTAGTTAAAGAGAGTAGCAGCTGGTTCAGGTTCACTTTAGGACAGTAAGTAGAGTACTGAAATGTTCACTTTAGCAAAGTAGAGTACTGAAATGAAGTAAGGAGTAACCAGCGAGGAAACGACGCATTAGCAAACAAAGTAGAGTACTGAAATGAAGATGACGCATTAGCAAACAAAGTAGAGTACTGAAATGAAGACGACGCATTAGCAAACAAAGTAGAGTACTGAAATTCAAAGTAAGGAGTAAGCAGCGAGGAAACGCCGCATTTGATTGAGCAAGTTTAGCAAAGCAAAGGGAAAAGATAGATTTAGCAAAGGGAAGGTAGACTTCAGTGCCAAGCCCAAGACAAGACATTGTAGTAGACTTTAGGTGCCAAGCCCAAGACATTGTAGTAGACTTTAGGTGCCAAGACTTTGATTGGAGGATAGCATTTACACTTCTTGCTGTAGGAAGCTACTTACTTGTTGCTTCTTGGTAGAGGAAGCTACTTATAGGGTTGCGTTGTATTTAACAGGTCGTGCGTAGTGATACTTGGCAGGGATTAGACTCACTTGTAGAATAGCACGGGGCAGCCCTGGTATTCCAATCCCTTTAAAGGTAGTGGCAGTATCTCCTTTAGTATCCGCAGTATCTACTTTAGTAGTGTAAGTATCTACTTTAGTATCCGCAGTATCTCATGCCGGCCTTGGCAAGTATCTAAGGCAGGCCTTGGCAGTAGGGATCTCATGACAGTAAATCAGTTGGGAGCTACCCAGTAGTAGTGCATTCGGATCGGGATCTCATGACAGTCAATCTGTTGGGTAAATCTGTTGGGTCAATCAGTTGGGAGATAGCCCGTAGTAGTGCATTCGGAAGAATAGAATAAGAAAGAAACCAAACCAAACGAAAGGCGGATCGGAGGATCGGAGAAATAGAATAAGAAAGGAAACAAAGCTCAAGCTATGTATGCCATTCAAGACCCAAAGCCATGAATTTATGCTGATGTAATCCTCGGGGTTGAAAGAGATCCTCCGTAGAGTTGAGCTTGAATTGATATGAATATATATACGAGAAAGATACGTATGTTGATCTCGGATTTGCAGTCGATGTGAGTGATTCTATTTATATTGATCTGGCAGTAATAACTTATATTGAATATATTGATCTGGCAGTAATAACTTATATTGAATAGAGATTCTATTGAGTATAGAGATTCTATTGAGTATAGAGATTGGCCAAACCCATTGAAGTTGAAGCCGAATTCAGTCTTAGCTGGCACGGGTGGTACACCAGAGAGTTGAGCTTGAATTGAGTATCGAGCGGCTGGTCTCTTCCTTCCATGACCACTAAGAAACTAGCTTTCAGGCATCGAATGATGTGTCAGCGTAGGATGTCAGGAGTCTTCCCTCGGTTACGCAACCTACCTCAGTCTCTAAGTGCATCCAGACCTCGAACCTGCTGTTGAGCTAAGGAATGCTTTCCTCTATAGTGAGTGCCCTAAAGCATTGGAAAGAGCAGAGACTACTTTTTCTTTTAATTGATAGTTGATCCTCCAGATGGATGTGCTGATAAAGAAAGAAGCCTTCTCAAGGCCTATCCAGGAGTCTATGGCACAACCCAGACGTAAGAGGGAAGGCTTTGACCTATTGAGAAGACTGATTCCGCAGACGGGCGATTCAATACTCCATTCAAGAAAGCTGGGTGCCGACACATGGGAAGATATTGGGAATGAAGTGAGCCGGGTCTTATTCAATAAAATAATCTTGGTAAGAGAGCGACCTCCCCTATTGGATATCCGCTCGATGGAAGATTTGATTTGTGAGTACTCGACCCCTTTCTTAATCAAGGATTCATAAAATTGGTTAGCCCTGAGTCGTGGATTCCCTTCCCGTAGTCGGGCGATGCCAAAGAGGTCAGAGGCCCATCTTCCCACTTTAGGATGGCGTGGAGTGGAACTATCTTGATTCTATTCTAGTGGCAGTGCGACCTCTTCCACTAAGGGCACCGCTTCACTCACTCTCTCCCCTGGCAAAAGCAATGAGATAGATTACTAAGGGAAGTCAAGAATGAGACCTTGATGCTTGGTGCGGGAAAAAGCCTATAATCTCCTTCTGCGCATCTGCTCGAGTTTACTTTACTTAAGCTTTTCAAGAGATGTCTAAATTGAAAGAGATTCATCGTCCTCTTTAAGACTCTGCCGGGGCTGGCTCAGTCCGCTCAGAGTGAACTTGATGCACACGTCTGAGTCTGAAACCCTTGAGCTTATGCATTGCATTGACGAGGAGCAGCCGTGAAGTTATCAAAGAAAAGAAAGCAGTCTGAAGACTTTCTTTACTAGCGATCTTCGTGGTCCTTATTGACTTTCATCTCTGGATAATCTCAGGAGAGGTAGCATTTCGCGTAGCACCTATACTTTCGCCATGCATGTCTTTCTAATCTCATTCTATTTGACTTCATTCAAAGAGTGGTAGAGTGATGTGATGACTTGTACACCTAAAGCAGAAACTCTAGACCGACCTCTCGCTTGAGCTAGGGGCAGAAGTCAACATCAGAATTGCACTCGGGCTGCTGGGAATCAGTAAGGTCTGCTGTCTTTATCTAGGTAGGGTCTCCCTATGAGTCCTTGTCCTTCAGAGCAAGGAAGATTCAAAAGCATGTACAATCACTGGAATGAATAGGACTCGGGTACTACTAATGATTATATTCGATTGGGCATGATGAACTTCACCCATCTCCCTTTAGCATCAGTAGTCTGATACCTGAATGAAAAGAGAGAATGGGAATCCCTGCAAGTGGGAATGGAAAGAGACCGCTAAAAAATGGGCTTGACTTGAACTCGTGGTGCCATTACATTAAAAAAGCTAAGGCCGGCTTGGGGAAGTCTATGGTTATGCTTTGGCGGGAAAAACTCAACAGATAAGGGAGCAGCTAACAGAATAAGAGTGTGAGGCATAGCTACTTTCTAAGTGTAAGTGGTGTTTGGCACGAAACCGAAGCATAGCGACTACAGTTCTTCTTGCCCCTATTCAGACGATTGTTGTAAGAAGTGAAGAGAGCCTGACAGAGAAGAAGGAATTCGATAGGCTCTTCTAGCAAGTGAACGAGAGAAAGAGGAGAGTGCGGGGAGGGCTCAACAGATAAGGTAGGCAATGAGGAAGAGAGTGCGTATAGCTGGCTGTTCAGAGACTGATTCCGCTCTTATTGGGGCTCCATGCTGTATGCCACCTAATCCCCAGGAAAAGTCAGATCGAAAGACCATATGCCCTCGAACCAATAGTGGATCTGGCCCTTTCTCCTCGTATGCAACTGAGCCCGGTCCACTGAGGCTTTTGCTACTCTCTTCTTTTCCTTACTGAATCTCTTCTGCGTATTCCTTAGAGACAGACTTCTGCGTGTACAAAGAAGGGGCCCAATCTTCTAAGAGAGCTCTATCGCCACTACCTACTTCCTATATCATCAAATCCTAGATCATTAAAGATCTTGAAAGAAGGTAAAGTCAAGCATGAATTTGCTTATGTGAGTGGACATGATATGAGTTTGTCTTTGCGATCCCGGCTCTCTGGACTCTATCTCCTTCCCGAACTCTTTCACCCGTCTCAACTAAATTAAGTTGCTAAGAGCATATGCCACGTCTAAGATAACTTGATTCCAACCTCGGCTCAGGAGCTTCCCCATATCCTTACTACCAATAGCACCTTCTTTTCTAAGAGCAAAGACCGGTACCTCTCTTCGACTAGCAATTCTTCCTACAGTTCAATCTGGGGCTTTGGATCCTTCCTAAATTGAAGAATGTCCCTCGAGCCTGCTAATCCTTCCTTCGCTGCCTTTCGAGCTTAACTGCAGAATCCTCAGCGGATTGGATCTTGCTGCCGAATAAATATTCCTTTCTCTATCTACGTCAATTTCTTCATAAAGGCTCCTAAGAGCGGTTATTCCGACAACTGGGGTTCTTCCTGCTAGGCCTTTCTTCATTCTTATACTTTAACAAAGACAAGACGACGAACGAAAAGAGAATAAGAAATTTGAAGCTTCATAGTGCTTTTATTGACGCTTCCTTTTCGCGTACTCCAGACCTAGAATGAGCTTCCCGAGGGGACCTCTTTCTTAATATCTAATATCTTTCCCAGCACCCTGATTCGTGCACGCGTACTCCTTCTAATGCTTTTCCTTAGCAAACGTTTGAACAAGAGAGCCCACTTAATATTAATATCAGTCGTGCCTAAGACAAAGAAGAAAAGCAGCAAGGATAGAAGTTATGATACGCTTTCTAGTCAGAACATGAAAAGCTCGTGAGGGGAGAATGAAGAGCAGCATAAACTACCACTCCTCGCCCCTCCCCCGAGTTCCTATAATAATCTGGAGCTCTTGCTTCAGTCTCTTTTGATTCTTTCCCTCGTAGGTCCTATGATTTAAGGATGAGCTTATGAGGTCGGGATTTGAGTTGAGTCCCCATAGCTCACGAGAGTGGTCTTTCTACGTCCGCTCCCGAGTCTCTTGCATATTCCCGTGCCATCTGCGTACTTATATGAGTGTGAAGTAGTCAGTTGCAACCTGTGGTCTGAATGCCGCTGCTTCCTATCTGAATGGCAACAAGAGAAATGCCTACCGCTCCGTGGGCTGGGCTTTCAATTACCTCTTGTGCGCACCGAAAGAGCTTGAGTCGTGAATGCGGAGCGTAGCCTTCCCATAAAGAGTGATGAGCTCACAAGCGGGGAAGCCTCACACTCTTATACGAAAGAAGGACTGCTTTCTCTTCGAATGAACGAATATGAACTTACATAAGTGTGTTCAGTGCCTTACGCTTCGGCCCCATCCCTTTCGCGGACTCAAAATATAACAACTCACCATTCACTGCCTAGGTGGACTCGGGAGTTGCTCAAGAAAGATACGCTCTTTCTTCCGAAGATAGAACTATGTGAGTTCTTGCCATCGGATAGTCTAACATGGAAGGAGGGCCCCTCTTATAATATTTAGCCACGTCACTATATTTGAGTATAGAATGAAATATAAATATGATAAAGGGGCGACTTTAGGAGAGCTCGAGCTTAACTTAAATTAGAGTAAGGTCGAGGGGAATATTGAATTTATACTCAAAGATACTCAAAGATATTCGTTTACCACTTTCCGACGAACAAATTGCTGCTGATGTTTTTTTTTATGGGAGGGCACGACTGCAGCGGATGGCCATGAACTCTCATCTTCTCTTTTCTTATTCTCTTTTCATCTTCTCTTTTCCATAACCCTAGCCCATGGCAAAGGCAGACAGGGAGCTTATCTGTTCAGCTCGATAAATCCACTGAAAATAGAAGCTATTAAGTGTATCTTTTTTCCCACTCTTTCATACCCTTTTTAGCAATGAAAAGATCAGAATTTATGAGTGTATTTTCGTACTTTCCAATTCGATTTCTCGAGTGCGGCACTTGGCTTTGAATCTTATCTTTTAGAGTGACTTCATCAAGAGACTTATATGTTGTTGAAAAGAGAAGCCTCTTAAGTGCGAAAAGAGAAGGAGTCTCACCCTTACGATCCGGATGCACCATCAGCCGCCGAGGGCAACCGAAAGGGCCCCTCCCGAACCCATCAGACGAAATGACGTGCATAACTGAACGTGTCGACACTCAATTCGCACGATCAATCGACACACCCGACCGTGTTCGCAAACGCAACCGCCCACCTCCTTAAGGGAAGGATGCGCTTTCCTGCTACATTTCAATACATCCCGACAAGAGCATTCTGAGACCGATGCAGCTGGCGAAGCCGGAGATGATGAGAAGGCCGAAGGCAGAGGCGAGGGCAATGGCCGAGGCGAGGAGCAAAGCAGACGCCAGGGCGAAGCCCAACTAGAATCCAAGGGCGATGCCCGGGCGAGGGGAGAAGAGGGCACCTGAGGGCGTGCTGGGCGAAGAGGGAACTTTCCTATCTCCTATCTTATAAGAAAGGATCAACTTCCCTACTCTGCTCTGTCGAGCGCTCAAACTCAAAGGGGCTCCGTGCGCAGGATACTAAGCTAAGCAGTGAATAGCTACTTATGTTAACTATTGTTCCTCATCTTCCAAAGGCATTCCAAGAAAGAATAAGTTCTCTAGCATGGAACATCTGACCCCGCATAGGGAAGACAACCGAAGAAACCATTCCAAGGTTAAGTTAAGGAAGCCCGAGATCACCTCTTTCCATGAACTCAGTTCAATCCCTTCATAAGCCAAGTTAAGCTTCTGCTTGATATCCGAGTGCCGCTTCTGCTTCCTCTGGAGTTACCTTACATACTATTCTATTACTCGC
>JBBPFQ010000079.1:186821-229882 GCA_037974815.1 Kaempferia elegans
TCTTATAGTCGGCCCTCTCCTTATCAGTCGAGCTCTATCTTAGGGATACCCTCTCGCATACGCTCGAGCTCTATCTGACAATACCCTCTCAACTTACTTATCGGGCGCTCGAGCTCTATCTTCCTCTACTATCTCCCTTAAGGTCGATCCCTCCTTTTAGTCGGCCCTCTCCTTTCAGTCGAGCTCTATCTGATGATACCCTCTCAACTTACTTATAGGGCGAACTTACAACTTAGAACTTACTTATACTTATATATTTATTAGGGGGGGCAACTTACTTTATATATTATAATTAGGCTGATGATACAACTTACTTATTTATATAGGGCCTTAAACTTACTAAAATGAAGGGCGAGCCTATCTACCATCTTTTATACTCTCTCCCTAAATTACGGTATTGCGAGCTATCTAACGAGACCCTTGAAACAACTTAGCAGCCCTTGAGCACTTGCAACTCCCTTGAGCCCGTCGTTACCTCGGACCTTTATTTCACTCTTTCCATCACTTTCTCTTTCGTTTGCTTGAGCCAGACCAAGTCACACGTAGATTGATCCATAGCCCTATACCCGCTCTGCACTCGCCACACCTTTAAATTCAAGTACGCATGGGCTGACTAGGTTACCTCCGATAAGAGTACAGTACCAGTTGTTGAGCGCCTATTACTATGTGAGCCAGCCCTGTCCGCATCGGAATAAGCATATGGTGAATTGTTAGCATGGTGACCGATCCCTTTACCAGGAGATGCCTTGAGATAGCAAAGAATCCGATGAACTCCTTATAAATGAGGAACTGACGGTGGCTCACTACACCGGTAAGGTCCGGTCTCTTAATAGTCCCCAACTCACCTCTTATATGCTCCAGGATCCCTTCTTCAGTGCTGAGACGATCCAGCTTCGAACCCGGCGATAAGGACCTGTGATCTGCTCCCAGGGATTGAATCGACCCGCCTATCACCCGCAATTACCAGCTCGCTACCCCGTCTACACGTCGCTGCGCTCGTACCTTAGTGCTCATTCTTCGGATTCCACTTCCCCATTGGCTTGGGACGATAGGTAGGAGCATTGGCGACGTGGAGAGGAGAGTGCTCCAGATGAACTTATTGAATCAGTATGCTTCCTTCTGTCTAACTGCTGGTTTTCAGTGATGTTCAATGGAATCAGGCTTTTCCAGGGCGCGCCGCTCCTACGTTCTTCATCATCGCAGAAGAGGGGTCTTTCTATTGCCGGGGTACTGATGGGTCCTGTGCCCGAGTCACCTTCTATTCGCAGATGAGACCCTGGTCTTCCTCAATGGTGAGAAGAGATCGGTGAAAGGTCTTCTTTCTTTCTTAAGACTTTATGACTTCCGGACACAAAATTCATGCGGGTAAGAAGGCAGAGAAGCGCTTTCTCTCATAAAGAAAAGAGCTACCACTACCAGGAGTGCCAATGCTTTCTGGTCGGTTCTGAGTTGCTTATTTTCATAGTGGAAAAGAAAGGCAAAATGATGCGTGGAGACGACTTCTCTGGAACATCTTCTTACCTCAATACCTATGGTCTTATGAATCTGGTTTGAACTCACGTCCTTCTCTTTAGCATGCATGGGATTGAGAAGCTCATCTCCTTCTTTTTGCAAGGGTAGATCTTTCGTAGTTTTGAATAGCTATAGAACTTACTTACAGGCACGCAAGAAATTAAGTGTAAATCATCTGCTAATAGGCAGATCTTTTAACTGAACTTTTTCCAGAGGGACCGAAAACACTAAGCCGGTGGACGAATCCAAAACCACATAGATAGGGTTGAGCTCGATGGGAGTTGGGAAAGGCCCGAATGAGCCAGGCTACGTAGTCAATGAAGGCACCATAGCGATCGAAGCCTTCGACGACGGAAGCAGGAAGGGCCTTACGATCCGCGATGCCCTACTTATGCATGGTCCTTCGCTCCTTTCATACCCTGCGAACGATGAGCGCAAGGAACTACTTTCCCACCATGGCGATAGACAGTCGATGCCCTTTATCGATCGTGCTTTTCTGTTCTCCACGCGAGAATCCCCATCCGCCCTTGCGAGCGGCTTCTCCTAGGTGGGGTGGGACGGCTCGTCTAATGAGCTCGACTGGCGCGTATCGCTCGTACTCCCACCTATCATATCGACTGAATCCATCGAGTGCACAATGCGCGAGGGGAACTGGTTCGGACGGCCACCACTTTTCTATTTGATCTTTGACCCAAGAGAGTCCTCGTTATGCACTTAAAAAGGACTTCAAACGCGGTAGCACTAATATCATATTGAAAGGCTTCCCTATTATAAGTTGTTCTAGGCGTAGCTCCCGGACTGGAATGCATAAGAGTCGGCACGTCGTGCCTTGGACCGTTGCTGCTTTCTTCTTATCTTGATTCGGAAGGCGAGATTATGGAGGCCTCTGAGCTATGAAAGTAGCGTTTGCAAAGTGAAGGGAATGGTGATAGGTTTTCACGGGAGGCTCGGGCACGAAGTCGAGGGAGGAGAGAAAGGCGACAAGAGGAGGAGCCGAGACTCAAGGAGAGGCGAAGAAGGAGACGAGCCTGAGGCAAGGAGGGAAGGGGGCGGCTCTTCTCTCTTCTCCTATCTTATCTTCTCAGCTCTGATATAGACATGGGGCAAGGTTGTCCATACTTCAGTCGAAAGAAGGGCAAGGACTGGAAGGGGCGACGACTAGATGCGAGGGTACAAGGGGGGCTCTTCTCATCTCCTTTCTCTTCTATTATCATACGAGCCAACGGCAAACACTCGAGCAAGTGGTTAGGCAAATGGCCCCTCTACAGAGTGGGGCAAAGGGAATTACAAAATGCCCAAGAGGCGAGGGAGGCGGCGTCGAGGGAAGAGAATCTATATGGGGCAATAAGGAGCTAGAGAGGGGGGCCGGCACCTAAGGAAGCGAGAGAGGAGACGAGAGATTAGATCTTTCGTAGTTTTGAATAGTGAATGGGAAGATCTATCGTAGTTTTGAATGACGAGCGACAGTGACGTGTTTCTTATAATATTAGCAATGCCCCAACTTTATATATTTCGCAAGAAATTAAGTGTAAATCATCTGCTCTGTGGCCCCAAAGGGGCTAATTCATTTACGACTAATAATTAATTAATTAATATAGCCATGTTAGACTACTCAAGTATTGTATTATAGTAAGTAGATAGAAGTCTTGGAATGAACGACTGCTTTTCGAAGCGATTAAAGAGGTATGAAAGAGTGGGAAAAATAGACACGCCATAGCTTCTATTTTCTTACATCTTACACTTATTCGTGATACTATACCGAAAGACAGAGTTATGATTCTCTTATCATATTCTCTTTTCAGATTCTCTAACACACTGAAAATAGACTCTTTGAACTGGAAAGTCTACTACTTATACTAACTCGGTATATGAATCAGACTCAAGGGCAAGGGCATTGATAGTAGAAGCTGCTGCTGCTGGTTCCACGTAAGTTGTTGTTTCGTGGGCTCCTCCTCTTGTTGTCCTATCTTTGCCGGTGCTTTCATTCTTCTTTAGAGTGCGAAAAGAGAATATGATAAGAGTATTACAAGCCTCGAGTCTAACTCGCAAAGGAATGCATTTCCACTTAGGAGTCCAGAGATCCCTTTGAGGGGTGACTCGTCGCTTCCTTTAGTTCGCTCTCTTCCTTTCACTTTCCAACCGGCAAGAGCTTTCGGCTTTCCTCTCTCTTTCCCTCTCTCGCACCAAGATTATATACCACTTCTCACTCGCAAGATTCCTATTGCTTTCATGAGTGGCTCTCGCTACTTGATAATTGCTTTCATGAGTGGCTCTGCTCTCGCTACTTGATAATTGGTTACATGAGTGGCTCTGCTCTCGCTACTTTACTATTGCTTTAGCTTAACATCTTTTTCTGTCTTTCGAAGCGAGCCATTGGCATTCATACGCTTACCTTGAATAAAGCCGCGCACAGCTCGTGCATATTCTGATTACTTATTTTGCCATCTTAGTCGCAGCTTTCCAATGACTCCCAATGGTGGGAGAGTGGCTTTCTTTTCCCTTTCATAGCTTGATTGAGGGGTTCTGAGCTCGGGAGCTAGGTTCAGACCGAGACCCTCTATACCCTTCTTTCGCTTCGCTTTGTCGGACATTCCGCCTCTCACATCAAAAGCCCTTCTATTCCATTCTGCGTACTTTCTTTTTTTCACTTTGAATGTCTCGTCCCCTTGCCTTCTATCTCTTTTAGTAGTTAGCTTGGATTTAAATTAAAAAGCTCACCCAGCCCAGTACATAGACGAGGCGCGCTTGCCTCAAACTGTTTTTCGAGAAAGCTGTGCAAGCGAAAGAGACGACTTCACTTCCAGTTGAGGGCACGCGGATATTCCAGACTTCTAACTAAGCCAGAGAGAGAGACGATCCGCACGTGCAGCTGTCCTCGCTTTCAACTGTCCTTCTGCTGAGGTCTTCCCCGAATAAAACTTACTTATATTATATTAGGGGGAGAGTGAGAGCTATTATATAACCCTTCCCAGCAACTTCTGAGTCAAGAGCATTCGCTGGAGGCTGTGAGCGTGCCTTGGAGTCTTCCCGTCTCACTCTCGGGGGTATAGGTTCTTTCCTGCACTCACTACCCAATAATCTCTCTCTAAGAGTTCATCCTTGGAAAATAGACAACAACTAAGAAGTACCTTCAGCCCCATCAATTATTGCGATTGGGATCACCCCCTCCTTAGTCTTGAAAGCCGTCTTCCATTGGCCTTATTCGAATCTGGTGAGAACCACTATGCTAATCTATTTTCGATCCCATTCCGGAACCGGTGGAAAATTCTATACCGCTGCGCGGCTCTTCCCACTCTTCCTATCCGGTAAAGGAGAAGGAATGAAAGGGGATTACACTCTCTTCACTTCCCATTTTTGTATCGAGTATATCTACGCTCAACTACTCTCGCCTCAACCTCTGTAGTCGATAATGTGCGATGTAGTTCATGGTTAGAGTTCATGGAAGGGCCGAGTGAGTTAGACGGGGCGACGTCCCGCAGTGAATGGCTCCTCTGAATAGCTTATAGTTCAGAGTGGTACTACTTAATTTCCAGTAGAGGAAAGGCAAGCATACGAGGACAGGAAAAGCAAGAACCGGAAGGCTCTTCTTATATATAAGATCAGATCTGGAAGGTTTTGCCGGCAGTAAGGGAAAGATGAAATGGAGCCAAGAGGTGAGTAGAGAGATTAGAGACTGAGTGAATTAGCACGGCAGCTGAAAAGTTTGATTCTGTACCGACTGAGTCAGTTGGAGTCGTTTGCTTGTCTCTTCTTGCTTCAATGAAAAGTACCGATCCTGCTCCCGGAAGTTGCTGCTCTAGTTGAATCTCTTCCGGCTTGCATGAGTTGCTGGAGGGGTTCGCCGGGACAAGAGAGAAGGAGTGGATAGTCGGCACTACACTTAGTAGCTGTCCGCTCGTAGTAGGACCATTCACCCCTCATACTCGCTCTTGGGAGGTTAGACTCACTTATCTCTCCTACTGTCTCGTTCATGGTCCCATTCACTCTAACCGTAAATAGAACTGAGACCCGCTACAGGAAGGAGAAAAGCAACGGGCTTCAGGGAACTGAATCCACTCTCAAACCAAGCGTCTGATCGCATGTGTGAAGCATCATCCTATGGACGAATGATAATGAAGAGAAGTGAAAAGAGATTCAGTGTGGTATTCAATAGTGCTACTACTGAAAAGATCCGGCTTCTTTCAATAGTCTCTCGCAACTTAAGCATGTATGAATGAGCAAAGTTTTGAGATGTGGTCACTTTATTCTCACCATAAGGACATCACTCCACGATAGGTCCCGGTTTCAAAGACGAAAAGGAAGGCATCAACTACCACTTCACCAACCGCTATTCCTCTTGCTTCAATATCATAAATGGAGTCTCGGGCCAAAGGAGCGGCCTTCTTTCCTGAGGTTGACTATGGAACTCTTAGCTTGCACTTGATCCGTTAAGTAGAACTCTTTCAATCACCTTTCACTCTTGGCGGTATTGGATCTCTATTATTCTCCAGCAGATAGAGAGATCGTTTTTGCAGCAAGATCTCTTTTGCTCCAAAGGTCAGTCTTCCGGGGCCAGGTCTAGCCGGGTATCCAGTTGATGATAATGTCTGTGTCATTTGCTAAAGAAAGGTTCTTGCATTAGTGCAAAGGTCTGAGTGTGAGATAGAATTTCCAGCACTAGTGGAAAGTAGAGCATCCTTAGCGGCAGATCTTCACTATCATTCTTTAACTCTACTCTGAGCTTCACTCTCACTCCTATTCTACGAGTGCAACCAAGAATCAGAAAGAGCTGCTACTTACTCTAAAGGGACTCTTCATTATATAAGGTGCGCGGAGTCTATCACTTGCTCTTTCATTACCGCTCCGTGGGCATCATTAGCATCAATAGCTAGAGGAATAAGAAAGAAGGAATTCGTGACCCGCAGTGACGAGGGAAACTCACTACCGGGACAAGCTATGATGAGTGAGAAAGGAAAAAGTGACACTTTGGTCGAGTCGAGGTCAATCTAGAGCAAAGAGAATTCCAACTGGCTATAACGAGATATATGGTACTTACACCGGATAAGAAGAATCCACACTTTCCGGCGGTTAACCCGTCAACTAGAATCCTCTTCTTACATTGCACATTTTTGCAGTGAAATCATAACTCTAGAAGATAGACCGCTAAAGCCAACGTCGCTATCGCTCGTCCCTTCCTTCCTTGGCTCACAGTGGGTTCTGAATCTGCTTTTTGGTTGAATACATCTTCTGTGCTCTAATGCCCTTCCTCCAACAGATTAAATTGCATCGTTTATTCGCTGCTGACTTAATAATATAGGATGCCGGGTAATGGAAGCAAAGGAAAAGCGATCGAATAAAAGAAGGTCAGAGTTCTAGCCTACATAACCTATCCCCAGACCAAGTGAGCAGAGGGTATAAGTTCATGGAATATGGAAAGGGCGTCGGCGCTTAACGTCTACGCTCAACTACTCTCGCCTCAAAAAAGCACTGAAAAGAGAATATGAAAAGATCAGATTCAAAGCCGAGTCACAGAGCACCCTAGAGTCTAACTCGCACGGAATATGCTTTTAAGCCATGAGTCTCACTCTAACTCTATAGAGAGTGTGGGTATTGAGTCTTCCTATTTACCAAAGAAGTTTACTGAAGGCTCTCGCTATAATGCCATTCATTTTTCACGTTGTCCTACTGTTCGTAAGCCTATCGAAACTCTCATATTAACCAACAACACACTCTCAAAAGAGAAAGCAAGGTGCGTAGCCACCGGAAGAAGCAAATAAGCACTGCTTCTTATCTCCTCAACAGAAGGCGCACGTCACAATCAGTCTAGTCTCTCGAAAAGCACCGACAGAGCGAATGGGCGATAGAGGGAAAGCGAATATGCTGCTGCAGGCGTAGCAGTTCATTAGCACTCATTGGGGCGAAGGCAAAACTCGTCAACTCACAAAGGGAAGACTCTTGATTCCGGATTGCTTGAGCCTTTCGCTCCTACTTCAGAATTGGAGCACGAAAGAAGACCCAAGAAAGCGATAGCGACGTCGACATCTCACTGCGATAAAAGAGTCGAAAAGAGAATCGAAAGACACGGTTAAGCTTCTATTTTCGCACTCACTAAAAGCACGGAAAGTGGGTGATCAAGCCTCTCGGACTCCACGTCGCTGCCGCTCAACTTAATATAATATAGTCTAGTCGTAAATGGTAATTACTATAAGAGGGGGGGAAAGACCATTTCACTATAGACTCCCTATGGTCGAACCCGTCGGTTCCTTGGGCCTTTCTTTCTATCAATTGAATTGGAAATTAGAAGCTTTTCGGTGCTCAAAGAGATTGTTGAGTGTATTTTCTGTCTTTTCTTTAGTGCTCAAATGAAGCCCTACATCGGCACTTCGGAAGGACTTCTTTTCTTTCCTTGCTCGTACTGGGAATGCTCTCTTTAGTCGCCCCTTATGGTCGAGCTCTCAACTATTCCTATGGTCGTCCCTCCCCCTAACTATAAAACGAGCGCTAACGCCCCTCTCCCTTGTTCGATCTTACTCATCAAATGGCACTCTCTTCATATCTCGTTGTTCGATCATTGACGTGGGACATTGACCATGAAGGCTAAAAAGAAGCGGGGACGACGGTGACTTCTCGCTCTTCACTTCATAAGATCATACAAGTATGGAGTAGGGAAAGAAAAGAGAAAGAAAGGCGGCTCGGGCTAGAATGGGGAGAGGGGCATTGGCAAGTCGTTAGATCTCCCCATTCACTCAGACTTCGCTCTCTGGTCTTCCCTTGAACCGTTCGCCATTCTCTTCACTGCTTAAGTTGGATTCAAAGCACGAGCAAGAACTGGAATTCAATGCTTCGTTTGCATCACGAACTCAGACTTGAAGGAAAGGTGCGTAGCCTGCTGCTGCTGCTGTCTGGTCTTTCTCCTGAGGGCCCGTCCCGAACTCTTTCTCGAACTCAGTAAACTGCCCTCAGCTTGATTGAAGTCAGAAGTGCTCGTCCCGTACTCAGACAGGGACAAAGTAGGACTCGGTAGGGACGAAGCGGAGTGGCGGCAAGAACTACTGAACTTACGGCACCTGCTTCACAATGTGTCCCTTGCCTTGGTTTTGTCCCGTAGTTCATTCCTCTTAATCTACCCCTGGCAATCAAGTACTCTGAGAGGACAGCTAACTTGAACCGGCGAACTCCCCGCAGCTGAGCCTCAGTTCACCTCCGTCATAGATAGATTGAAAGAAAGATCCAGAAAGAAAGAGAGGAAAGATGTATTACTTATGTTAAGCAACTATATTCTCCTTGCTCCAACAGAAAGAATACACTTATTCATGTTGGAAAGTGAGAAGATGCTTCCGCAAAGACTCAAGTCAGTCTCTTAATTGGTGTATAGAGGGCCGTAGGGCTCGCAATACCGTAATTTAGGGTATCGTTAGATAGCTCGCAATACCATAATCTAGGGCATATAGATCGCTTTACTGTAATCTAGGCCTAAAATCAGATATAATACGTCAATGGTACACTACAATCACTGCCACCCTTTAGGGGAAAAGAAAAAAGAGGGTGACGAATCAAATTCTGTGTTAGTATAGTTCATTCACTCTCCCCTGAATTCACGACAGTAATGTTCCAGCTTTTTAATGTCATTAGTTCCCTTGCTCTCTGGAAAAGTTTCCTGTAAGAGTCACACTTAAGCTAAAGAGAATAAAAGAGTCAATCCGTGACGCCCCAATCTTGTCAACGACTTTGGCAGCCTTGCCCTTACTAGGATATTCATTCTTGCGCTAGGTTTTTATTCCTGGTTCAGATCTTCCAATCTTTTTGGAGAAGGATATTCCTCTGGCCATTGTCTTCTTCATTGTCTGGATCTGAATTCTGGCCTTTTGAATAAATAGAAATGGGCATAGAGAGCAAGCAAGTCCTAGAACTAAAAGAAAGAATGCTTTAACGCTTCGTGACACAGTTCGCTACCTTTCCTATGCTTCTTCTTTCTAACGCTCAGCTACTCTCTGAAAACCCCATAGGTCATCCCCCTAAAATGTGAGACCTCGGATATGCGATATGCGGACGCCAGTGAATCCCGATCCTGACACACGCCCTTACCACTTTGATAGTCAAGATGTGAGTCTCATTGAGGAGTGCTGGACGTTCGAGGGTGCAAGTCTCTTTTGGAGTATTGAGAATTGATAGAAAGTCATGGAGACTCCCATCTGATGAAGGCTGAAAAAGATGTTGATGCAGTCTTCGAGGTAGAGGTCAATGTGCCCTAGACTCGAACCCCTGTTAACCCTGAGCAAGAACTCCAATTAAAGTCACTGCATCGAGGGTAGCCTCAGTCCAAGGGACAATTTTCTATCATTACGTCCCCTCACCTATTGCAATTCCCGTCACTTTGATGATCGTAGAAGCTGTGATTGAATCAGTCAAAGCGGTTCTAGTGCTTGAGTACTCCTATCCCTAACTCTTTTCCCGTACAAAAGGAAGAAGGCAGTACCATGGGTATACGATTGTAAGGTCGCAGCCCCACGATCCAATCCAATTCTCAATTGGGAGTGGCTAATGTGAGCCAGTCTGTCTTGACTCCTCCCCTCTTATTTGACTTCTTTTTGCACACCAGATCTCCTTTCAAATAGAAGAGAACAAGAATGGAAGCGCTTCCCCGTTAGTCTTTGGGAAGGTCTTCCGTGGAGTAGCTGATTTCACCTTTTCAGATTTTGAGTAAGTAAAGAGTCTTGTGACCTCTGTGAATCTTAAGCTAAGGACTAAGGAAGCCAATTTACCAGCGTTGATGACAACCTGGTAGTGAAACCAAAATCCTCTAGGAATTTCTCTTGGTTGTCCGCCCCCAGTTCTAATAAATGTAGGGCTAAAAGAGCTCGGCACCCTAATCTCTCTCATTGAGATATGAAGAAAGATTTTTTTATCACAAGGAGGCTTTCTACTCTACAGATCCGGTTCATGCTATTTGTTGAGTTCAGTTCAACAATTTGATCATTTTATGTTTTGTTTTCTATAAATGAGTTTGATTGAATATCTAGATTATTATATTAAAAAGGATAGGCATTGAAGCGATCGAGCGAGCCTAAAATATAAGTAAGTTGAAAGAAAACTATTGCACACGCTCCTCATTCGCCCTTTACTAATATAATCAAAGGTAAGGCAAAAGCGAAAGTGAAACTACGAGCTAAAAGCAGGCGTGCCCTATTATAAGATAATATGATACCATCCCCCACCTTTGGCGCACTTGTTTGATGAGCTAAGCCTAAGCGCCCTATAAGTCAAAAGCTAGCCTTACAACTAAAAGCAAGTTTTTCCTGTGCTTTACTTGCAGGGCTAATGAACGACCCTTTGATCTATGTCGTTCC
This sequence comes from Kaempferia elegans, assembly GCA_037974815.1. Lineage (NCBI taxonomy): Eukaryota > Viridiplantae > Streptophyta > Magnoliopsida > Zingiberales > Zingiberaceae > Kaempferia > Kaempferia elegans. The sequence continues at coordinate 197,660 of JBBPFQ010000079.1, forward strand.
AAGTTCAGCCAGGTCTGATTAGTTGTTCAAAAATGAGTGGAGCGAAGGACCGCGGTCATACTTTGGTTTAGGAATTAGGGTGGTGTGCTCTATCCGAATTTCAGGTGTGCTCTTGTGAGTGGGAGTGTGTGTTGTGCCAGAAGGCAAGTAGGTGATTCCAATTTTCTCGTGTATAATAGAAAGAGAGAGTCGGAACTTTGGAGACGACCCTTAAAGACGGGTGGAATGTCAGGGACCACTTAGTCTCATCGAAGCTATGAAAGCCCAGGCCGCGTCGTGTGACGGACATTTCAATGGTAGAGCTCTCTTCCTTTCTTCCCGATTCTCAGTGACACGAATTCTTGCTAATCCAGAGAACTGCTTGACGTAATCCGTCGGGTTCAGGCTCGTGCGACGACCGTCTGGAGCGAAATGACCGATGATGGAAAGCTTTCTCTTGCACGTGTACGGACAACCAAAGAATTGCATTGCATATGTAACGGTTTCATCCGGGACGACTGATCTAAGAGTATAGAATAGAGGGCGGGTGGAATAATAAAGATAGGAAAGAATGTTCCCTACCTAACCGTATACTAAGAACTATAGGGTGGAGGACGGCATAGAGAAGACTAACACTAGCCGAACAACCAGTAGAGCGGGGATAACGTACGAAACCGATAGTGAGAGCTAGCTGAGCAATAGCACAAAAAAGAGGTCACGTTCGAAATTACATTCCAAAAGCTACAACTAAGAAGCTACAACTAAGAAATTCTTATAATTATAATATATATAAGAGCATTTCCGCGGCCTGTAACACAATCGTTTCGGATCCCCGAAACCATCAGATTTTTTACCGTAAACAGGCTATTCAATCGAAACGGATTCTTCTAGCTGATTCCAAAGTCTTATTTTAAAAAGAGGCATCTGCCTCGGTAAGAAGATATCCCGATAGATGGAAGACTAGCAAACCAATTACTTATCTAGAATCAAGGGCTCCCTTCTCTTCTGCGGAGTCATATACTTAAGACTTTGGAAGAACTTCCCCTCGGCATCTCTTTCGTTCAATAATACCTTCGCTTCTCTACGCTATTTACCAATAATAAAATGTTGGAAAACTACCTTTTTGAATGGAAGAAGCCGAAGGGGTGAACGAGCGCTGCGGTAACGAGCCGTAAGAAAGATGAGCAGAGCATTCTTTCCGCCGGCCTTTATAGGAGTAGGAGAGCGTGGTAAGATAGATAGACGTCCAATCTTGCAGCAGCTAGTTGCTCGGCCTGAGTCTTGGGCTGATCTCACACTTCAATCAACCCCTTCGTACTTCGATCCAATCAATCGATCGATCAAGAGGCAAGAGGCTAATCTCTTTTGGTAGCTAAAATCAAGTCCTCGCTTTCTCTTGAACAAGGGAAGGGCAGCATAGCATTAGCTTCAATTGAACAAGCTCCACCTTGAAAAAGAAAGGGGCGAAATACTAGACTATTAAGTTAAGGAGCGCCCTAATATAATATAAGTAAGTTGTGAACCGTTGAACGCTTCAACTTGGCCACTGAAGAAGGCGAAGGCTGGGCAAGAGACTGGGCCAACTTACTGCCATGCCATGGTTGAAGCTTTAAGCTCTATAGACGGAACTCTTTTTGAGGTATTAGAGGAGAGAGGACACCACTCAGCACCTAAGGTGGGGTTCAATGCCTAACAAAAACAAAGGGCCAAAAGACAAAAAATGTATGGCTGAGAGAAGTGGTGATCTCGTCTTGCTTGCTGGGAGAGAGGAAGCTTCCGGACCACCTTTTTCAGCCAGATAGCGAGCGATCACTCAGCAATGAACACTAACTGAAAGCGGCCGAGAATGAGAGTACCTATCCCTTACGGGAATCGAACCCGTGTCTTCGACATGAAAAGACGATGTCCTAACCACTGGACGAAAGGGACAAAAAAGCCATTCTTCATATACCGTGTAGTGGGCGTAGAGAATAGAAGTGGTTCGTTTTCTTTCGTTTACTATATTCAAGATTTCGTTTGTGAAAATACCATTTGGCGATTTCTGATGTGAATTCGTCGGGTCGTCCCCCCTTCCTACGGGTTCCCCCACCGACCCAGTGATACACCAACCACGCTCCTTTCCTTTCTCCGATCATAAAGTCCCCTGATCTCTTTCTTTGTCTTCCATCCCCCCCTGAACAGAATTAGAAAAGCTCTGTTCTTTCTAATTAAAAAAAGAAAAGAGGTTGCGGTTAGAAGGCCTATGCTACAGTAAGAAAGAAAGTCAGTTAAGGTTACGAAGTCACTTAGTCGAACTATTTCGGGAGGCTAAGGTTACGAAGTAAGGTCAGCTGGTTAAGTAAAGCTCAGGTTATGAAATCACTTTTTCGTTCATTTTTTAATTAAGTAATAGTGAGGCGTCAGTACGGGGTTGCGTCAGCTGTAGATATAGACTAGGCTAAGGGACGGACTGAATCTCTTCTATTCTCTTCACACGTCGCTGTCGCTCGTTCCTTACACTTCCGCTGAGTCTAACGAGGCTCGGGTGCGGAGCCTTCCACTGTGGACCGAGACTACGCAAAGGTAGAACACCATAGAAACTTCGCTGACATAAACCCTGATTTTGCTATGTTCAAAAAGAATCCAAAAAAGCGGAAATCGGAAAGTCATTTTTCCGCTTCCAAAGTCAGTCGTCTTTCCCCAAGTGTGAACTGCAGACGACTCTCCAGTGATTCCATTCTTTCTTTCTTGACTTCTGGGTCAACCCAACCCGAATGGGAAGATTCAGGTCAGCCAAACAGCGGGCAGCTCCATTTTGTACATTTGCTGAGGCAGACCAATTAGGCATTTTAGAAAGGGGAAGGGCTTTAGCGCTCACCGAAGGGGGCAGTAGGAATGAAGGAGGCGGGAAGCTACCGCTTCTAGAATGCAAGCTTATCCTTTCCTTTTTTTGTAGAGCGTACCACTATTGAAATTCAAAAGAAAAGGTTTATGGATGAAGGAGTGACAAATGGTTACGGTTGCGGAAACCGGAGAAAGTAGAGAATCGTCGGTTACCTTTTGAATCAAAGTAGCGACAAGCCGAGTACTACGACTACAGGGGGGGGAAGAAACGTAGACAGCTTCGCTTCCTCGTGGCTTCTTTCTGGCGACTAGCTTCTCAAGTGGGTGGCTTGGTAAGCAACAAGCTACCTTCAGCATCGGTAAAATCCCTATCAATAAAGAATAGGCCGGAATGGTGGGGAAGGGGGCCCTCCCTACTTCAATGGAAAGGGGGGAATCGCCGTTTCACAGCCGTTCCTCTACAACTACCTTTCGCCCAGGGGACATCGTCGGAGAACAATGTCGGGGACAGGGTGAGAACCTTCCGTTGGTTACGCCCTTTAAGTCTTGGTTTTTCCTTAGATATGGAGATAGATCCAGAGATAGAGATCTATATCTTTCTATCTATCGATAGAAAGATATATTGAGAAATGGATATTGATCTGGTTTCAAGATCTATGAACAAGAGAGATCCCTAAATATCAATTTTTTAAAAGAGATGAATAAATAGATAGGGCGGAGCCAGCTGAAGGAAGGTCGCGTTAGCGCCCCTGCAATCTTTCTAAAGTCAAGTAAGAAGCGCGAAACTTTACTTTGAGAAAGAAGGGCCTTCTATTAGAATATTAGTAAAGGCGCCTTAGCCTATCTATAGAAAAGAAAGGGGCTTCTCAAAGCTTGTAGTTTAGGGGTGCGTAGGCTTGAAACCCTATACAAGGGGCTAGCGCGCAATGGCTTTCTCTGAGAGGGGCTCGCTTCTTCCCGCTTGCTGCTTTTCATTTTGATAGGAGTAGTAGGTGCTTGCTGTCTACTAAACGAGCCTTCATTGCCCGCCCGGCCCCTATCTTTAATCTTAAGTAAAGTGAAGTCAAATCAATGAGCCCAACCTCTTTGTTTGAAGCTTTTCCAGAAAGCTTCTACTTGTTGAAGCTTTGCTTCCCCTAATTCCAAAACACAACAATAAATAGACTTCTTTATATAGTATAGGAAAAAGCTTCTCTTTGATAGCGGTCATAGGGGGTTCAGAAAGGATCTGATCGTAGATAGAGACTGAAACCAGTGCGCGGGGGTAGGGGCGGATGTAGCCAAGTGGATCAAGGCAGTGGATTGTGAATCCACCACGCGCGGGTTCAATCCCCGTCGTTCGCCCATCAATAAATGGACCATTTGTTACGGAGACACAAGACAAACCTAGAAAGAATTTTTTCTGCAAGTCATCTCGAGGCTTTCAAACGCATCCAAGCAATTGGTATCCGATTGAAACGAAGTTTTTAAGACCTCACTAATCAGCCTTACACTTTAGAGTTTATAATGAATGAAATGAACCCCCGGATGAAGATAAAATCTCCCCTCCCTTTTACTAAACCAAGGGGAGACAAAACTGCCACTGATGGGCAAGCGATAAGAAGCCTGAAAGCGATTCTTACACAAGATACGATGACAGGGATGGAAAAATGACTTTCAAGAATAGACAGAAAAAAAGGCCCTTCCTCCCGTGGTATAGACTGACTATTTTCTCGCAATGCAATTTAAGGAAAAAGGACGTACTTACTGGCTTGTGTATAAAACGTCATGACCCATCTCACTTTTCGGAAAGAGCCAAGGCCAATAATAAGGTAAGCTTTGTGAGAATGGAACTCTCAAGAAGGCGTCCTCCCTTCTTTGAATCCCGAGAATCGCTAATTCATGCCACTGAGCTGGTAGTAGGGTATGGTAGGTGCTTGGGAAGCTTCACAGGTGGAGAGTCCTGTCTTGAATGCATTGCTTTCTTTCCCACACCCCCCAAGCCATCTAATCCAATAGCTGCTTATCTCTCAAAATGAGTTGCTTGCTTGGAGCCTCTTTTTGTTTCCTACCTCGGATGCTTCTAATTCACATCTTCTTTATGCCCCATGAGAGAAAAAGGATCTGACGAATCGGCCCGAAGGTAATCAATCCCCCTTGATTGAGGGGGGCATTTGCATTTGCTTTAGCCCGATTTTCTTTCGTATGCCCCTATGTCTCTTTCGAATCGTTCTATCATTCCAGTCCTTTTCTCATTCGAAGCTGCCTCAGTGGTATATATTGCTACGAATCGTCTAAAGCTGGCGCTTTTCCTTCTTACTTGATACTGTGAAACTCCTCAAAAGCCTCTAGTCTGTTAGCTAGTGTTGTAAGTCGCCCAAGCCAAAATGACTTCAATTTAATAAGTACAGGCCTTGCAAGCTTTGAATTTGGTGGGTTATCTGTGGATTGGGTAAGCGCCTTCGCGGCAGTCCAGCTCGTAATCGGAAATCATTCCAATCGGTGGTACATCTCTTGTCCCCTAGTCCTATCATTGTTGGAAGTAGGGCGCAATGCTTTTGTTTTCCTTCTCTCTTCAGTAAGCGAATCAGCCAGTAAGCGTTTACTTTCTTGCTTGGCCAGCCTTTCCCGGCTCATTTCCTTCTTTCTCTTTCTTGATGTTCGATCGTGTACTAGCATAGCCCCTTGAGGTCTCCATTCCTATGTACGTGAGTGGTCCATCCCAATCCGTCGAAGTCTGACTTCCAGTGGTCCTAAGAGCAGTCCGAGTCCGAGCCTTACATTCTTCGAAGTCAGGTGAAATCTCCTTGATAATAGGATAGTGGTCTAAGCCGGCTGTTAGTGCACCTTCTCTTTCGCAGCGAAGTAATCCCCTTCTCCTCGACTCGGGATAAGGGCTGAAGATGGAGTTTCTGTTCTTTCAGGTTTAGCACCATAGGCTAAGTCCGCTAGTCTTGCATTCATTCCTCAGGTGAAGTTAGTTGGTGGAATATCCCTACCCCAAAAACAAAAGAATAAGACAACTATCCTTGAGGTCATTGTATCGGCCTTTGCTTCGAGTTCAATCGTATCAGCGCCTTCGCAGCCTGCCTTTCCATTCTTCGAGTGCAGTTCCTTCTGGAGCCTTTTTGACTCCTTATGTAATTTGCAACCGTCTCAAGTGCTTACTTTTATTCCCACCTTGGGTGAGCTGACCTTCTTGTGTCACGAGTGATGTCAAACCTCCTTCTTGTCTTATATTCCGGGAAGTGGTATAATAGGCCCCTAAGGGAAGCGCTTTGGCAGCTGTCCGAGCCTTCCATTGGTGTGAGTACGGCGCAATGCCAGTCATCGAATAAGCCTATCATCCTTGGCTTTAAGCCCAAGCCTTCGATTCGTTCTTCAGTTCATGCTCGTGTAATAGACCCGGCCTTTAGGGGGGAATTCATTCCTATGTCTCTCTCTCCCGTATTCCATGTAGTGGTGGATGTCCTTCTATCCCAAATCAAATGCAAATCGTCCACCTTTCATTTTGGATTAATCTCTTAGTCCGTCTCGTAGTCTATTACGTATGGTAGTATAGTGTTTCAATCTGTCCATGTATTCGATTCTGTCTGTCTATGGCCTATGTGTGTTTTTCTCTTGTAGTTAGTGTGGTCTTTCCAGTGGCGGACGGGTGAGTAAGGAGATTTGATTAGAAAGCTGATTAGGCCATCACTTCCGGCAAAAAAAATAGTTAGCCAAACTAATGCCCTAAAGGGGAAAGACTGACGAGCTCCGCAGCGTCTGGTAAGGACATAGCGGAGATCTTTTTTTTTTTTTACTTGACTTGACTTTGCTTTGTTGGTTGTAATTTTGGCCCAGAAAGTACTCATAGCATAGACGTGGTCTAGCCACTCCACATAAGTCCCCTAACAACAAAGTCGCAAGCCCCTTTGGTGGCTCATGCATGCATGATAATGACCCCAAGTTGCAGCTGGAAAGAGAAGTTCGCAAGATGTTTCTGCTCTTGGCTTCTCTGTAGACATGTTGAACTCGAACCTTCTCGCGCTAACATGTAGCGGATACTATGCATTGAAGAGGATTCGCCGACATTCAAGCATCTAATAGCATTCGAGGTCCTCGAGCTGGTAGTAGCGGGAAGGGATTGTGCACTTGAATCAATAGCAATAGTAGACACGCCCAGATCCGTTGCGCTTGAACGTGGTGAGGAAGGAAGATGCTTTGAATAGAATGCAAACCAGATTGACAACAGCAAGCTAAGCTGCTAGTTAGGCTGCAAGAAAGAATGAATCCCCTGCTTGAGAATCCGCTTCCCTTGAATAAGGTCTTTGAGAATCAGCTATTAGGGGAGAAGAAAGACAAGAAGTAGGAGACTATTTCAACAGGGCTACTTCTCTTGATAAGATCGAACTCCTGCGCCCAGATAACGAGCACCCATACTTCATCAAGTGGATCCTACATGAAAGGAATTTCTCGAGAGACCATGGAGGAGTTATCTCATTCTAAACCTTCTGGTGAATTAAATTAAATAGGTAAAAATGCTATGGTATGGAGATACTCGTTTCAAGTTGATGGAAACCGCAGGGAGAACTTGACCTAATTGATTGATAATCAGGATTAGACTTTTTTGTCAGACGTTGGGGCAGCTGAGCTTGCTTTAAAAAGTTTGACATGTGCGATTTCTTGTCATTACCTTAAAAGAGAGAAAGCGGGATTAACCCACTCAAATCACCACTCATCCAGCTGAAGTCAGAGTCCCTGTGGCTGTGCTGTGGGACATACCCGAAAGGTAGACTATACCACCCATTTTTTGAATCTAAAGGGGCGGTTCGCCTGAACTGGAACCATGGACAAGCAGATTCGTTTTTTAAGGGCAGCCATGCCTGGTGGAATATGAAAACCTATCTGCCATCTATTTAAACTTGTTCTAGGGTAGGGCATAATTTCTCACTGATCAGGTTTACTTAACCAAAGCGCCTATGATTTTGATACACGGAATCAAGACTCTCACTTCCATTATTCAGATTAGGCAATGACATGACCCTTGCTTAAGGAAGGCCCATTTATATCAAGGAAAATAAAAAAAAGAAAAAGAAGCGTCTAACTTGAGAAACACGTTTACTTTTCACTAGTTCTGCTCTTCGGTCTACGAAAACAGAAAGCAGAAAGCCAATCCATCTGGAAATAGAGTTTCGGATTCTCTCCTCGGACCGTGTAAGTACTCTTTTGGCAGGGCCTTTCGGTCTCTTTCAAGTAAAGCTTAGGAATATAGGTATGGACTTCTTGATCAATCTAATTTGATCGAAACATAAGAGGCAATCTAGCTTTGTTTTGATAGAATAGTAAGCCTTTAGTCAGTTATGGCTGCTCACCATAAATGAAATTAGGTGTAAAACGCTGGCCCTTTCTCTTTTCTTTACTCTTCTTAGTAGAATTCATTGACAAGACCAGTTTCCACCCCAGCTGGCAAAAGAAGAAAAAGAATATGAAAGGCCAAAACACACATATTCAAGTCGAAAATTGGCTCCAGGCTAGGAGAACATATTGGCTTCATCGGCTTGAATTCTTTAATTGCCGAGGAGGAATCGTCTATCATAAAGACTCTTTCTTAAAGGAAAGAGGGGCAATCAGGACTGGGAACACCCGCTAGAGCTCAAAATAGGCGCTTTGTTAGGAGTTTGTTTACTGGGACAAGATAGTACCCGTTCCGTTGTCTCCGAGTCAGGAAAATGACATTCCAACCCCGAATCATCTGTTGATCCATTGGAGTTTGGGGTTTCATACTGTGAGGAGTTTCCCGGGAGTTGATCCGTCCATCGGAGTTGAAGACTAAGCAAATACATCAACTTAGCTAGGAGCTTCAAGAGAATAGTCAGAATTCGGAGAATAGGGAGATGTCACCACGACCTTTCATTCCTTTCTTTTAGGACTTTCCGTGTCCAATTCTAATATTGGATAAGGCAATCCGCCAAATGGTATTTTTTATAATAAAGTTAGGAGAGGCCAATTTGCCAACATTGACATTAGAAGGAAAGGGTTCTTGATCGCCTCGAGAATAAGCCCGTTACCCCAGGGTGAGCTTAGCACTCAATAAGGGTTTTTTAATCTTTTCATAAAATAAAGAAAAAAAACACTGCGAGAAAAAAGCCGAAGAAATTGTCTTTCTTTTTAGGGTTTGTTTGACCTATTCGAGATAGTAGCGGAAGCGGTGTCTCTCTCATTCAAATGTTTGGCGGTTGAGGTTCGACATGCATTGGGTCTTCGTTTCCAACATTGGCGTTTTCAGCCAATTCTCAACCATTCATCTCCCGAATTGAGGAAGATGGTTGGCACCGCAACTAGCCTAGCTTTCTTTCAAGAAAGTCATTTTTGTTCTCCTGCTCGAAGAATGTGTTCCTACCACAATAGTGGTTGAAGAAAGGGCTGCTTTGCCCGCTGTTCCAGTATTTGCTTGACCCGTATCTATCTAGAATAAATAGTCAGACCAGACTGGCTAGAAGATAAGTAGCGAAGCAACTCGGGAAGAGGCGGGAAAAGCAAGGGGTTTACAGGGCCTAACTCACTCTTATAAAAAGGTTCAAGAGTGAGGTGCGAGTGAGAACGACGCGGGTAGATCTTTCCCCTAAATATAATATCAAACGTCGAATGGATAGTCTAACATTGCCCCGAATTATAGTCTAGTCTAACATTCAATATTAGTTGGGGCCTTCTCCAATAATTTAGACTCCTTCCATTGTATACTATCCATTCCATTCAAAACTACGAAATAAAAGATCTACCTATTAAAGCGATCCCGTCTAATCTAATATTTCGACGTCGCTTTGCTCGCCCCTCTCCCTAAATTATGGTATTGCGAGCCTATCAGGGTCTACTATCTCCCTAATATTCTCGGTCGATCCCAGCAACTTATAGTAGTCGTGCCTGCCCCGTCAAGTAAGATGTAAGTTGTAAGTTCGAACAACTATATCATATTATTTCGGGCGAGTCTCACATTGCCCCCCCTCTTATATACTATACCATTTATACTCCAGGCACCAGTCTAACATGGCTATGAAAAACGACTACTGATCTGCGATTCAAAAAACAATCTTATAAACTGACCTTTTCGGGAAAGAATCTACCAACAAAAATATATGATATTTAGGCAACTTACTTATCTTATATATTCTTTAGGGCCCCTAAACTGAAATAGTGGGTATTTCGGCCCTCTCAACTTACTTATAGGGCGCTCGAGCTATTACATACCCTCTCGGGAGTGAGTGAGCCTCTGGCCGAGGAACTGTAAGTCATCTTTGAAAGAGAATCTTTCTTAGATGCACGCAGACGTCGTTATCACTCGTCCCTTCTTTCTTTTTTCTCTCTAAACTGAAACTTGAAAGTGTAATTAACATAAAAGCCTCGGGTCACTTCACTCGCTTTCGTCTAATATGGCGCCTGCAACCGGAACAGAATCAACCAAAGAGCTATAAGGACGGTGGAGCTCCTAAAGAAAGATGAATAGCAGAAAGAACTCTACCGGTACAGAATTTAACTAAGCAGCTTTAGTGAATGGACTTGTGCCTATTCACTCAAAACAGTCGTGAATGGACTCTAACCATGAACTCTAACCATAGCGCTTCTTCCCTTCCTGACCCCGTATCATTAGCCAAATTCTCCTCTCTCAGCATCGAAAGACCTACTCGGAATAGGAATAAGCGGGAAGATTGATGTTTACGGATAGGAGAGAGTGGGCAAAATGAGTTGTATAGAAGGAAGATTTGACAGCGGAGCCAACCACGAGCCGGCTAGCTGCCTATGCCCAATGATCCTTCTTTAGTACTACTGTAATCAAGACTTTTCAACCTCCAATTCTTAATGATACACTATAGTAGGAGGAAGGGCCGAGTGATAACGACGGGGTCCTTGCATTTTGTTTTAGTTGCAGAATCCGCACCCCCGCCGGATCTAGTAAGATTCGCTGCTGATGTCATAGAAGGTTCACTTAGGATTGGATGGCTCAGTAGATATAACTACTTCCCGCGAGTAGAGTCTAGGAAATAGAGACATGTCATTTTCCATTGGCAGAAGAGAGAATTCCAAGTTAATGCTTTAATCATTCCTTCATGGTGCAAGGGGGAGCTCCGTTCAACACTCATTCCTTAAGAAAGAAAGAGAGTTCCTATCCTCTTATTATCCTCGTAGCACTCATTCAGATATTAGCGTCAGAGTGAGGGGAAAGCAGACTTCAAGGGAAGAGCTAGACATGGTTAGGGACTGATTCATTATAGAGAGAGCTTTATCCTATTGTATGCTATAGGTACTCCAGCCGGGAATGAAAAGATGAGAGCGTAAGGACTGGCAAAGAAGGTAGCGATTCCAATTCTATGTATTAGCTGGTGCAGCAGCGGGAGAGCACTTATCATACTAGTTCTGTACGGGAAATGAAGTTCATACAACTAATTAGTTGCAGGTGACGTCAGAGGCTCCTTAAATTCAGGAGAAAGATCTTTTCTTCGGGTCTAATTAGATACGAATGCGATAGCGACGTGGAGTCCGGTCGGCCTATAAAAGCACTCATTGTGCGAAAGAGACCACACATCATACTCTATCGCACTACAGCGCTCTTTTACTGCTTTTAGGGTCAGGAGTCTTTCAGACGTGCTCTTTATGTATTTCTTGTCTTTATTACGTCTTTGTTCTTGTTGTTGTTTTAGTGTTTGTGTGGGGTTTCTTGGATTGATTTCAGATGCTTGATCAGCAGGACCCTATGGAGCAGAGTGCGTGATTGGCTGGGCATTTGCCAGGAGATGAGCACAGTGAGACGGATGCGAAGAGTCGGGGTGCAGGATATGTGACAAAGATTAGGACATTGGCTACGTCATGTATGAACTCTTTTCTTTGGCAATCCAGGAACCGATGTGATTTTGATGGGGATGTACCGAAGATTGAGAGGATGTTCATAAAGATCCATACACATGTCTTTAGATTGTATACCTCTTGTGAGTTCTATTCAAAACTACGAAAGATCAGTTATCGAAAATCAAAAAGAGCTATCAGTCTCTCAATCCTTGCTATGTCTGGACCCTTTCCCCGTCTTGAGTCAAATGAAGCCGCAGGCTCCACTCGTGCACTTCCGGATTTGTCCGGCTGAGTCCTAAGAGCAAGATCCGCCGATCCCGGTTGAGACTAGGACAGCTAACTCGCTCCATACTTTCATTTCTCTCTTTATCTGTCTTTCTGACGTGCTATGATGGCCAGGCACGCATCATTGGCAGAAGGGACGACCGATGCACACGCGGACCGATCGACTCAACCCAAGGTCCAAGAGCTTTTTAACTACAATAACTTTGAGCTGGAATGACCGCGGCTGCTGGCACCAGACTTGCCCTCCAATGGATCCTCGTTAAGGGGTTTCGATTGTACTCATTCCACTCGAAGAGACCGATTTCTTGTCCCCGATTCTGGATTGGCTAATTTGCGCGCCCGCAGCCTTCCTTGCCCGGCTCCCTCTCCGGAATCGAACCCTAATTCTCCCTTACCCGTCACCACCATGGTAGGCAACTATCCTACCATCGCAAGTGGATAGGGCAGAAGAATGATGCATCGACAGCACGAGGGCCGGTGCGATCCGTCGAGTTACCATGGGGCAAAGCCCGCATCAACCTTTTATCTAATAATCCCTCCGCTTTGTTGCACTTATTAGCTCGAGAATGACTACGGTTATCCGAGTAGGGACATACCATCAAAGAAACTATAACTGATTTAATGAGCCATTCGCAGTTTCACAATCTGAATTCATTCATACTTACACATGCATGGCTTCATCTTTGAGACAAGCATCTTACTACTGGCAGGATCAACCAGGCAGCATCTCATCCAATCATAAAGCCCATCACAGCAATAGCTAGCCAAGAGGCAAGTGCAAGGCCCAGATCAAGGATAGGGTCCCGAACCTGCTGCAGCCGCTTGACAAGCGGGGAGTCCGAAGCCTTTTCACCTCCCACTCCCAAAGGTTGGATCGGCCCGAGTGATGGATCCACCGTACCCATAGCCTGTCCTTCTTTTGCTGGATAAGACCAAAGCACTCTGGTAAAAAGTGCTGAGTTACGGTCTAGCAGACCATATCAGCCCTCTTCCTTTGGGAGGCACATGGCTGCCCATGAGATGGGAGGGTGCTTCGTCGTCCATACAAAAGCTCGGCAGATGGAGTCTGTCTATCAGACCACTGGGAACTGGAAAGATAGAGAGCCAAAAGCACTCAATGCCCAGCGTCCGAACAAGCTCCAGCTTGCCAGCATCAGATAGGGTCCTTCTCGGCCAAGAGGTGAGCCGACCGACCACTGCCTCAATCAATGCACTGTAGTCAGCTGTGCGCAATCTCTCCGCAGCCAAGGGAATACCAAGATAGCGGAAGGGGAAAGACCCCAACTGAAATCCAGAGATCTCCAGCAGTCGCTCCCTCGTGCGTCCATCCACTCCAGCCATCTAAATACATTACTTATTAAGGTTCGCCAGAAGCCCCGCAGAGTCCCCGCTGTCAAGAGTCTGATATGTGTGCAGACTCATCTCCTCGCCCAAAGACCAGCAGATCATCAGCGTTTGCCAGGTGACTTGCAGCACACATCGGGTGGAGACGAAATCCTGGCTCTCTAGTCGCCTCACGGAGTAGTCTGGAGAATACCTCAAGGCAGATAGCAAATAGCAGTGGTGATAATGGGTCCCCCTGCCTCAGACCCCAGGCTCCGCGGAAGAAGCCATACATCCCGCCATTGACCGCAACAGAAAATTAGGTGGGAGTTAAGCAGATCCGCGCATGGGAAATCCAAACCCATGCAATGCAGTCCTCAGTAAGCCCCAGTAAACTCTTTCAAAAGCTTTAGGGTTCCGGGATACTCGCTTTCTGGCGTACTTCCTCAGCAACTCCGGCGCTAGGTGAATGTTATCTGCAATCGACCAGAAAAAGGGAGCTGGATCTAGGATGCTGCCATGTCGCCATCCTGCTTGCCATAATCTTGGAGATTACCTTATAAGTGACTGTGCAAGAGGAGATGGGCCTATAGTCTCTAACTGCTGGGGCATGAGCATGCTTGGGGACGAAGACAATGAGTGTGTGGTTCCACTGCCTGAGTAGCCTGCCAGTAGTGAAGAACTCAATAACTGCCTCCTGCTCCCACCCTGTCCCAGGTTGCCTTATAGAACTTCGCTCCATATCCATCTGGACCAGGCGCGTTCCAAATGTCAAATAGAATAAAATAATAGTACCATTCCGAGTGTAATGGTACAAATGAGAAAATGCACCTTCCTCAACCTAACATAAGATTTTCTTTTTTTATCGAAATTTGCCAATATAAGTAAGTTCTCGAATCGTCATTTTGATCTTTTTTCTTTTTGAACTAGACTTCAGAATGATCTTATAATGAAGCTAAGATAAACTAAATTGACTAATAGAAGAGCCCCGCTACTATGACCAGGCTCAGAGTTCATTCTTTGCCTGCGGAAAGTAGGGAGACAGGCTCCGAGACTTCCATCCCAGGATCCCCGCCCATGCTAATGTTTTAGATTAGGGAGACTAGATTCACTCGGAATAGCAGCGGGAACTTGACTCTGCGACCAGGATGAGACTCAGGACTCGCGTAGCACCTAGCCCTTTCTTTCCTGGAATGAGTGCGAGCCCTCTCTGCGTGGTCAACTATTTTTCAGGTGCGACCAGCACGACTCTTGATCTTTCTCAAAGCGAAGTCCGGAAGAGAGTTCAGCTATTATATAATAAATAAAGAGTCTCTTAGCTACTGTCCCCTAAGAAAGAGTCTTAGCTTAGCTGCAGAAGAGTGGATTGCGAAGATAAGGGAGTTGAGTCCGATTGCGTACTGAAGTGATGAAAGAAGAGTTCTCGCTCCACTCACTTCCAGAATCAAACTTAGTTTATTCCGATTGCTCCGGCAGACCGAACTGAGAGTTAGTTATCGCTCCACTCACTTCGAGTTAAGTAAGACTCAGAACCGCCATGAGACTCAGCACCCGTAGTTAGCCAGCTAAGTTAGACTCAGAACCAGTAGGAAGATCCGTGGTAGGAGGACTAGTGACTCCAGTTAGGACTAGGATGATTAGAGGATGAGACCTGGGGAGGATGGGTGTCAGACGGACCAAGAGGAGTACAACAGATGGTGGAGAGGCAAAGCATGACAAGAGACCAATTAGACCAGTTAAGAAAGAGGAGCAGGCCGAGAGAGATCTTTGAGGTGAGGGGCAGCCCAACCTTATCTTATGAAATATATATGGTAGAAGGCAGCCCCCTTCGTGGCGATGTAGCGAGATAGTGATCCGAGCACTCATATATTAACTAGTGTTAGGTCAACTTTGTGTTTTCTCCCAACTTAACTTAAAATAATGGGCTCGCGAATGGGCCAGGACTCCCAATTTGAAGCATATGTCTCACATCCCACTGAACAATCTGCCACTTGAACGCATACCTATGGTTGCTACTGACTCTTTCCCGCATACCTATGAGGTTGGTTGCTACTGCCTCTCTCAGGAAAGTGTTCAAAACTGCCAGTTGAATGCATACCTGCTACTATGGCTCTATTAACAGCCCATGAGAAGAGTACTGGCCACCGAGCCTGACTTGCTAGCAGAGATGTCCTTCTTGCTAATTGATCTGTCCTTCTTAGCCTTGCTCTCTTGACAACCAGACTAGCCCAGCCCAAGGAAGCGAAGGGCATATGATTAGAGGAACGGGGAACGGAGCTCATGAAATGATGAGTGGGAGATGATGAGTGGCTGAGCCCAACTGATGAGTGAGTGAGCCGTTCACCAGTGAGTGGAGACCAGTGAATGAGCCTCGACTACAGTTCGTGAGCCGTGAACCAGTTCGTGTTCAGTCCAGTGAGAGAAAGCAACTGCGAAGCGAAGACAAGTTCCCAGGTGCGGAGGGGAAGGGCTTCAGAAAGAGAAGAGAGAGCTCACCCGTACAAGAATCCAGAAGCAGCTCATGCAAGAGGCTAGGTGCGCTGGCGTGCGTAGCGGACAGGTTCTCTTCCCAATCCAGGATAGGAGCGGGAGAACCCGGAGTTGCTTTGCTTGAGTGAGAGTGAAGCTATATATATATATAATCAAATAGTTCTCTTGTCTCTCTGATCAGTTGAAGTTAGAGGAACGACCACAGGGAGCAACTCGAGCGTAAGCGAGAGCAACGAGTGATAACAGTAGTAGACGTCTCGCCCTTAATTTAGTAAGTTTAAGGAGAGGAACGAGTCTCTAAGTTGAAGCAGTCAATGATTTGATTTTAGCAATTCTTTTCTTTTATCCATTTTAGGCCAAGCTTACCGTTACCGGGCTGCTGCTTCTCTAGCTGCGCTTAACTCTAGGGCGGGCAATCCCTGCTACGCGAAATCTTTGCAAAACTTGTGCCGTACCTATGCATGATCTTTGTTCGTTATCAGGCTCTGGAAAGCCAACTCGGTGAGAACACCAGAGATAGTCAGCGACGCAGACCAGGCTACGGAGGAGAGGCGAGGGAGGGCTTAGCTACCGCGATGGGAAGAAGAAGCACGTTATGGATTAATAGTTGATAGCACTGCACTATCTGATAGCGAGCGACGAACCGACCACTAACGACTGAACGGTTAAAGTCGGAGAATAATCCGAGATGCTTTATTAATAGAAAAAGTTCTTTATATCTCGTCAGTCTCTCTTCAAGGCGTCGACTTCGCATTCGCTCCTCTCTTTTCATCAATTCATGTCATGCGGCTCAATGGACGGTTCGATTCAAGGTCTCTCTCAGTGTGATGCGGACGTGCCGGCTCAGGTCTGCGGTGCCTAACAAAACAATTGTAGAATGGGCTCCGGTCTTGTCTTGGTTGGGAAGACTCGTCCTCCGCTATCGACAAAAAGGGAGATTCATCAAGAAGTTACGCTCGCCCACCGCGCCTATTCTATTAATTGCTTTAAAGATCGAAATGGCTCAGTTCTAAGAAATGGTGTCGAGAAAGAGATCTCTCTGCCGTCGACATATCAATTAGGTAGGTCAATTAGGCCCCTAACCTCATTTGCTTACGACGATCGAGAAGCCGGAGTGGCGTCTGCATCTGATCTGACAGGGAGTAGCGTCTGCATCTCTTGATAAATGACCCGGCTTAGGATCGAGCTAGGCAAAGAGGGGTGGGTCAGCTCAACTCATCATATTCTATATAGTGCCTATAAGTCAGTCAGATAGAAAGAGAAGTAGTTCTTAGTAGTCCTCTTTCCACATGGCATTGAGGATCTAATGGAATGTAGAAGAAATGCGTGTCAGGCTATCCTCTTCAGTCGCTTCTTTCCGCTCTTCGTTACTGTCTCGTAGTTGCGGTCAAGGAACTTCGCACTTTGATGCGCCGGAGCCTTAGCCTTGCAAATCAGTATGGTATGGCTCAGGTCCAGGGGGTGGACTCTCGATCTGCCCTCCGCCTGGCACAATTCTTTTCTTTCGTAGCTGCACTTCTCATAGTCACTCGAGTGAGCTGACCGTAGCCCTCCCCAGCTCCGCACCTTTGCCCTCCGAGTTCACCTTCGATCAGGAACGATGCCTTGTCCTACGCCTGGGACTTGAGGAAGGTCCTCCGCCTGCCCTTTCTCTAGCTTTCGCTTAACTCTGCCGCTCCACTTTGCCCTTGAACGAGCTCCCCACCTATCTCTGACTAAGGTAGGACTTTTCTGAAGTATATAAAGCCTGAATATGCATTGACTAAATAATTGGCTCGCTCCGCACCCTCGTAGGCATTAAAAGAATAGTAAGCGGTAGGCCCGGTCGGTGCATTCCACTCTTGAGTTCGCTCCTCAGACCGGTGAGCTGGGACGAAACTTCCTAGTCTGATCTCGTCACCCTCCACTCGCCTGTCTTCGCTTGTGAGCCCGGGCACTAGGACTAGTTGGAATGGAATGGGTCTCGGATCAGAAAATATAGGGCTGACGGGCGCACCTATTCAATTAAAGTAAAGCCACCCATACCTATTATGAAAGGTCGGATTCGAACTGGAGCAACTGAATCTCTTGCTTCCATGGATTGCACTCCCGGTCTTGCCCAGCAGAGAATGTGAGGCTCATCCCCGGACCGCTCCTCATCATTGGCTGGCTCGCTATGAGATTAAGAGAAGATGGGAGGTGGCTGTATAAGGAAAAGTCGAAGTAAGTTCGTTTGAATGACCCAACAATTCATTTGTCCGTTTTTGCCCACGTAGCACAACCCTCTCTCGGATAGGAGTGCTCTTGCGCGTCCCATTCCTAGTGCCCCTGCCCCTGTCCCTGGTGTATCTATGAGATATAATTTATAGTTCAATTCACCCAACTCTATAGTTGCACTGCTTTTTGGCCATAAGGAGACTGAAATTTTAGCAAAAGTGACCCCATCTTAGAGGCGCACTACTTTGGGCCCATTAAGAGATCGCATTTGTGCAAAAAATCACACCATCTCAGAGGGAGAGTGGTTTTGACCCTATGCGAGATCAAATGTTGCACTGGTTTTTGGCCATAAGGAGATAGCATTTTCAGTTCAAAAGCACACCATCGTAGAGGCGCACTCCTTTTGACCCTTACGGAGATAGAAATTGTTGCAAAAAGAACCTGCTCTCCGAGGCGCACTCCTTTTGACCCTGTGTGGGACTGACTACTGAAGCTCTTACTCTTCTCTTAGTCGGACTGATTGGACAAGTGTTGAACAGCATTGGACTTTCGTATGGATATGCCGCTGGTGCACTCACTCCCCCTAGTGTTGAACAGCATTCATTGTCCGATATGCCGGACAGCAGGTGCACTCACTCCTTTCATAAGCCCACCACGGGAGTTCAGTTCAAGTTCTTTTTTGATTGTCTTTGGCTCAGAGGGCACTCATTCTTAGCCAACTGAATAGGCCTTAGCCAACTGAATAGGCTCATAAAAAGGTCAAGTAGTTTGGGTATAGCCCAATTCGAACCTACGTACTTAGAAAGTGAGAAAGTTTGAAATTCTCCAATTCTCATAGGCGACGCGACAACCAGGCCTTCTCCTCTTCATGGAATCATAGGCGACTCAACTCTCATATAAGCACTTGGGTATAGCCCGATTCTTTCCCATGATCCGAGTTCTGGAAAAAACAAACCAAACCCATGATCCGAGTTCTTTCTTTCCACGGCAGAGTCAAGCGGAGCATAGCGGGCTTCGTTGAGCGATCAGTCAAGTCAAGCCTTCTCGGGCAAAGTTGAAGCTAAGAGTCGCAAAGTTGAGCGCGCTTTAGGCAGAGTAAGCGCAGAGTCAAGCGACAGCTATAAGAGTAAGCGCAGCTATTGAGTTAAGCGACAGCGCGCAGAGTAAGCGCAGCGATCGCGGAGCGCGATCTCTGCCATCCATTTAAACGGGCAGAGTTAAACGAAGTGCAATCTCTGCAAACTAACGATCTCTGCCATCCATTTAACGACAGCGCAGCGTGATCTCTGCAACCTTCTTTGCAATCATTAATCTTTTTCTTGCAATCCTTACTGCCCTCGCAATCAAGCAATCAGTCTTATCTTCCCTTGAAGCAATCCTTGCAATCAATCCTAGGAGCCCCCCATCAGTACCCGGGAAGCTACCTCCATTGATTGGCCCACGAAGTGAAGCTCCGCCCATCAATCAGTACCCGGGCGAGCACCGAAGATTGGCCCGGCCCATTGTCCCAAGACGGATATAAGGATTGGTCTATTCGGGAGCCTACCTCGAGTAGTGAAGCTCGGCAAGCCAAGCCTGATCAGAGCGAGTTCCCGAAAACGAAGGGCCAAATGAAGCGCAGACAAGCTCGTGCAACATCAACTAGATTATGTAATGAACTAAGCAATAAGTGTGACTCACAGTACTCTTCATTATAATTTATTAGTGTGCCCAGCCCTTACTTTAGGGTATGACTTAGAAAGACGGAGAAGAAGGTGCTCCGCGAGAGACTTCAACGCGCAGGACACTTGCTTCGGCCCATGCTGGGTTTTTTCTATGCTTGTTGCGCTATCTATCTTGGATGCTCCGATAGACCCTTGGATGAGGAGGATGAGTGGGAGGCTAGGCGAGAGATGCTCTGCCACCCTTGAGACAAGGGCCGGATCCGCCCCGACGAGTTGTCTATAGCAAGAACTTGTATTCAGTCGTCTTAGCTCTGAGCATTGAATCATCATGCCTTTCCTACCTTTCTTCATTCATGGTTGCGAAGACAGTTGGACCGATGAGAGTCCCTGCGAACCAAACCATAGCGAACTACCTGTCTGTGGGAGATCATTCATATCTAGTAGTTGTGCTCGCACCGATTCATTCATCAAGCGGGAGAGGACAGGACGGAGCCCTCCTTTTCTTATGGCATTGGCATTTGCCTGACCATAGCCCGGGCTAGTCCGGATCCCTAGTCCTCGGATTGGAGAGCGAAAGAAGATTCTTGTAATTAACTGGCCGATCTATTACAATTCTCCATTAACTCGCCTATCTACTACAATTAGTAATTAAGATGCACTTTAACAACAATCGGTAATTAACTCGCACTTTAACAACAATCGGTAAGAAAAGTAGGAGTTTCTTACAAGAGTGAGTTGGGGACAGGGGAAGAGTTTCTTGCCGCACCCGCCTCTTTCAGACCCTTGCTTCCGTGCTTCCTTCCTTGTGTGCTTGCTTGCCTCGCTGCCTTCGTAGTAGTGTTTGATGCCCGAACCTTATATTAGAGAACTTGAATTGAATGGTTCCGCTCAGCCATCCCGTCCGATCCAACGAACCGAACCTGAATGAAGAATTCGTTTTATCCGCCGACCCTTTCCGCAGGCAAAGAATGAACTCAGAGCATGATCCCTACCCCTGCACCCCCTCGATTGTCATAGGCAAGAGTTGGATTCTTTATTGGCTGAAGTTGGAAGGGAGGGCATTCCTTCTTTGAGTATAGGAACTGACGAGAGCATCGCATCATCTGATTGGTGGCCCGAGCGCCTAGCAAGGAAGATCAGCCTCCCACTCCCAGGAATCGTAGTTCTCTTTGGCTTAGTTCTTAGTCAACTATAAGCAAAGCACACTTGGGAATCGAACCCATGCAACGAATCAGTGGACGACTGGGGGAATCTCACTCCGAACCACTATCAGAAGAAGGGTTCTCAATCAAAGGAATTCCATTGTAAGATCAGCCTACTCATTCCTCCCATGGCATGACGAGGTGGATTCTCTCTTTTCGCCACTTGAGTTCTCTTAGGCAAAACAATAATAGAAGAAGCACTTGGGAATGGTACAAGAAAAGCACTGAACTTGGGAATGAATGGTACAAGAAATGCTCCTGGTCGGATTCGAACCTACAGTCCTCTGGTCATGAGCCTTCAGAGTTGAGCCAGCCATACTCCGCATCCCGTGCGACACGAGCCCTTATTCTACTCCACCAGGGTGGGATTGGGAGTTTCCTTGAACGGCAAAGTCAAGCTATGCGCGATCTTTGCAACGCTCCTTCTCTTGAGCAGGGACGAGTGATTAGACCTCTTTCTATGGGACGGTAGGTGGGGGAATCGAACCCACGACTGAACTTTCTGATTCATTGGTCGTTTGACTACCAGAAGAGAGGTTAGCCACATCCGCCGAAGACTACCTGAAGATAGCCGCTCCTCAGACCGGTTCGCTGGGAGATGAGACTGGGGAATCTCGCAGCTCTGCCGCACCGGTGGGATTGGGAGCGTAACTTGCCTCTGCCCGGCCCCTTCGATCCATCTTTCCCGGGCCTCCCTATCCTATGGTACCGCTCGTCTTGTCTTTCCTTCCACCTTTTTCACTCACGAGCTCCCTATTGCTATCAAATAAGAAAGGGTAGAGGAGAGTTCTTATATATATAGAGAGAGAGCGGGGACCCATTCACCCAAGCTCCTTCACCTCAGGTCTCGCACCGAAGACTCGCTTGCTTCTGCTTTCGAGTGTCAGAAAAAGAAGGTGAGACATGCGTGAAAGTGGCTGATTGTAACAGTTGAATTAGAACAAGACCGGTTGTCATAAGTAGCCATTCTCACGCACTCTTGTTGAAGGTTTGTTGAAAGGAGATGTTCTAACTTGACACTTTTGTTGCTTAGCTATGTCATAACTTGTAATTTGAATGCACTTTAGCTGATGTTGGTCTGTCAAAGAAGGCGACTTGTCACCTAGTTGCTTAAGGGTAGGTGTTCTTTCTTGTCATTTTCATGCACTTGAAATTCTTCACTTCTTCAATGAGAAATGTTCTAACTTGACACATTCACACACTTTGGTTGAAGTGGACTGTATAAACGATACACATGAATACACTTTGAATCGGCATGGTTGGGGAGAGGAGCGGCGCCTTCTTTGAACCGATGACCGAGTCTCTGCGGATTCGTCTGCCCTCCGTAGAGCCAGATCGATCTCTTATTTCAGTGCCAACTACGATACGAGTTCTTCCGATAGCTGCCTGGGAGGGGGATCCATTCCTCCACGCTAAACTGAAGCTTCTAACTCATAGGACGGAAACTTATGCATACGACGAGTGCCCGACAGCAGGGTTTGAATCTCCACTCTGAGTACCTCTTGAAGAGCCTCATGCATGGTAGGCAGCTATACTCTTTGATTCAACAAAGCTTTCACTCTTCTTTCTCTTGTCGGCTGAAGGGCTTCTTTAGCGCATAGCTAGTTTGAAGCTCAAACAACGACTGGGGAATTCTCAAGTTATGGCTGTTCCAATCAATCTTTGTGAGAAGCCTCTGTTCCTATAGTTGGTTTAGGGTAGGGACAAGAGAAGGAGGAATGGGACCAATGGCACTTATCCGGATTCCTATTGCTTTGTCTCCAACTGGGATTAGTGAGACCCGGAAGGTAAAGGCACCAAATCTAACACACTGTTAGGTGACCTGCCATACACGACCTGAAATGGGGACTTCCTAGTAGACCGATTTCTCGAACTGTTATAAGCTAATTCTGCTTGGGGTATCGCCTGATCCCCCACTACTGAGTGCTTGCCTTTTCCCCTGCAATACTCTTCAACCAATTTCCCAAACAGCAGTTCACGACTTCCGTTTGACCCTCTCTTTGTGGGCACCGCGGAACTCTAGTATAGTTCCTCACTTTTTCCATAAAGTTCTCCAGAAGTGAGCCAAAAACTGGCCGGTCAGACGTCATAGTAGTCTTTGCTTTGGTACCCCATGCAACCTGACAACCTCTTAAGAAACTGGTATGCAATGTGAATGTGAATAGCATCGGAAGTCTTCTTTCAAGGAATAAGGTGAGCCTCTTTAGAAAACCGATCTACTACCAGAAAAATAGAATCGTTACCAAGCCCTGCACCAAATCCATGCTGATATCAGTCCAAGGCGCTACTGGAAAAGGTAAAGGGGTGTATAGTCCGGTATTCTGTGTCTGCCCCTTTGATAGTTGGCATACCCTGCATCTGGAAAGCGCTGGGCTCGTGACAAGGCCTTTTTGGTCATATCTCTTGGCCTCTGGGTTTCGGAGGTAGGCGTTCTGAAGGTAGGTGGAATGGTCTTAATAAGAGGAGGTTGCGGGCAGGGGAAGGCCGGACTCCGAAGCCAACCGATACGTCCACCCTATAGTTCTTACTCATTCCTCGTAATTCTGCAGCTCCCTACTACGGCTTTGCTCTTTCTAGAGGATAGTATGCTCTATCTTGTTACAAGAATTCCCCTCCCCCTGTCGATATAACATCTTTTGCCCATCAAAACTCTATTCATTAATAGATCCTATCCCGATTACGGTCCATTTTCACTTTCATGTCTGCCCGGCCGGCCCTTTGACTGAGACATGGTCGCACTCCCAAGAGTCCGTTTGTATGCGCCATACCTTATCCGCTCGTTGCTCGTTATTGTCGAAATCTCTGTAATTTGACGCGCAGGAGAGAAGGGCGAAGGCGTAAGGGCTGAGACTTAACCGCCTGGTGTTCTAATATCATAATCCGTTCTTCGATAACAAGCGGATCAATATCTAATCCTCTCCGACTCTTAGAGTAGCACACCGGTGAATGGCTAGCTCAGACAAACAAATATTCGATCGCTTGGCGAAGACCACTTCTAAGTGAGAATTGCGTTAGGATACTACCAAGGTGATGAAGTGACAAACCAATACGATCTTTCCTTCTTCCTGAAATGACGAATGGAAGGATGGCCTATATAGCTAGCAGCTATTTCCTACTCATAAACCCCGCCTATCGGCTAAGCCTCCTATCCCTCACAGATAAGATTTTAGTTGGCCCACCCGCCGGCCAATACGGATGTTCGGACAGATGAGAAAGATTACCTGGCATGCCCTCCCCTTCTGCAATTGGTATGGCTCCCATTTTGTAGAGAGAGGAGAATTAGAAAGAAGAATTTGATAAGCTAATGTGAGAAGCTAATGCCGTGGATCGTAAAACCAGTTCGGAAGCGCTACTACTTGGCATTAAGAGAAGCTGGGTAGCTCCGTAATCTGTCAAGGAGGTGGCTTTCGCCTACCACTTTCTCATCAGAGGTTTAAAGAGGTAATGATTTTAGGACTAGAGGGAAGTTCAAGTCGACCAGGCGAACAACTAACTTCTCTGGTGTCCGTCAAAGGATTTTGAGGTAGGGGATGACCTGTAATTAATCTGGCTGTTTAGGTTAAAGGGAAGGGCCTCGTCGAAATCATCGGCTTTCTGCCCAACGCCACGGCCGCTTATTGAAGAGAATTTCCCAGCGGTGGATCGAGTATAAGGCAAGGCCAGCATAGGCTGAGTCTAATTCACCATCCCGGGATTGAGTTGTGAATTCTGGTGATAAGGCTTGTGAGTCTAAGATATTCGGAATAAAGATCCAGATAGAGGCTTTCTCAATCGCTTTCTCGGCCGTGCAGTACGTACTTCTGTTTGGAGAGTCTTTTCCTTACTTAGCTAGGACTTTGATTGACTAGAGTTGCCCCTATGTATCCGAAGGCGCCCTTTTGTTTATGCGCCTTAAACGTGATTTGGCTTATAGTTAAGTGGATCTACCCCGTTCAGTAGAATCCCGAAGAAAGAAGAAAATGTCACCAAAGCGGGAGGCTGGAAAACATACCGACCCAGCGCAGTGCCTTTGAAGAATATTGAATGTAGACCGGAAAGGAATAGGACTCTTTAGTAGTTCCTGTCTTCTTCGAAAGTCTAAACTTTGTAGATGGCTTTAAGGGTGAGAACCAGGAGGTGGGCTTGGTCTTCACTGACACACTCTCGGGCCGTGCTTTCTTCTCGAATTCCTCTGTCTTCCCGGAGCTACCTGTCTTTGAACTTCATTCCTGGGCTTAGGCTTAGAAGAAAGCTTATTAAAACCATTTACTCGAGACCAATTCTCTATCTATTAGAAGTTCATTCCATGGCTTAGAAGCCTTGGCTTTCACACTTCCTCCTAAATATTCCATATTCCCTACTGGGTGAGCCTCACGACTTCCCTTTCACTCCGGACTTTGCTTCCTTTGCCTGCGAGAAATTTGTCTCACAAGTGACTCACTTCTCCGGAGCTTGACTAGAAACTAGAAAGAGCCTTGACTTCGTTCAGTGCGCTACCTAGAATTCGATTCTTGACTGGTGCTATCTATAAACCAACAATCTAAAGCCTTGGGCAGAATCTGAGCTTTCGCTTCCTCTTCCGTTGGTCGAGTTAGCTTCAACTTATTCACTTTTTCACTTTTTTTATTGTTTTTCACTTATTTGATTTCAAATTCTTCTTGTTTGTTGAAGATTGCCGGGCCCCGCTTTGACTTCTTTTATTCTTGCTTCTATCTTGAGTACCTATTGAAAGTGAGAATTGAATTACCGAAGCTACGTTGGTAAACTACCTGGCTAACACTCGTGAGAAAGGTCTTTGACTGAACCTGCTAACAAAGAGGGTGTGGTTTGACTGGGGGGTAAACCACCTGGAATGACTATGGCTTGCTTGTTATTAAAAACTTATGAAAGGTGGATTGGCTTGCCTCAATGATAGCTAAATCTTTCATATTGAATTGACCTATAGTAGAGTACCAGACTCAAGATAAAGAGTAGCCCTGCTTCTCCCTTCCCCCTATCCCCGTCTTTTAGCCAAGTGGCTCGACTTTTCTGACGTAAGAAAAGATCAAATCTGGCAAGCTGCTCATTAAGTTCAACCTGGGCATCAACTTCATGCGAAAAAAGCTCATCAGTATATCCATGGTCGCGAATCTCGGCCTGGACTTCCTTACCTATACTATATGTTAATAGTACCTCTACTAGACTTTCCTTCCTATGCGATTCACTAGAGAAGCTGCTCTTAGTTAGAGTAGGCTCCTATCCATCAATTGTTATGGCAGTCCAGTCAACCTTGAGCAGTATCCGTTACTGGGGCTATCAGAGGTCCCCCTACTCAAGTTCTACAAGGTCTCCGGTTCGGAGATAGGGGAATGAAAGAAAACTAAGGAAAACTCACCTCTTCCGTAAAGAAAGGCAGGTAGCAAAGGTGTCCGTGGATTCTTCGGCTAGGTGTCCATCCACCCGCATTATCCGTTGAAATACCATCCGAGGAGAGTGCACTACCAACAGCAGCAGGCAGGGAGGTTTTGAACCCCGTATGTGAAAGGTGGACAAATCAAACCAAAGAAGAGCTTGAGGGCCAGGCTGAACATGTGGACAGTTCATGACAACCCCTCCTACCTCTGAAGGCAGTCGAGGGAAGCGGGTTATGGGATGGGCGGCTAAGGACCGGGGAGCAGAAAAGGGTCAAATTGAATGAAATAGAAGCCCCGTTTTCTTACCAGGGAAGTGCTGCGCTTTTCAGCACCTTTGGCAGACCTCAAATAGTCGCGATTTCCTTCAACAGATCTTGGTTCGGGTGCTCTTTCTTCTTCTGAGTGAGTGGATTAGCTAGGCCCGACTATCTCTGTAGAACATGGATCTCTTCTTTCTACGCCGACGTATGCCTATCTTTAAGGTCTGGCTCATCCCTATCCCTTGTGTATGGGAATCCGGTGTCTGGAAGTGCCACTGCAACCAAAGAATCTGTTTTTGCTTCGTGAGAAAGGGAGTATGTTAGATAGAAAGAGCTACAAAAGGTGTACCGGATATCTTATTCCATATAGTAGGCTAAAATAGGGCTTTGACGGACATAGGTATAAAAAAACTGTCCAAGCTAAAGCTTGCCTGGTCTTATATACTTAGTTGTAGGCATTTCCTTATGAAATCGAAGTCGGGTAAGATACCCCAGCTTGTGCTATGTGGCTGGCGGTACCCTCTTTTAGGTATGTGCCTCAGGAACAAAGCCAGCCTATCTTGCTGCTACAAGTCAAAGCCATTCTGGGAAAGCTTGACTTTCTTCTTTCTTTATATAATATACTATTTAAGACAATACTATATAAGACTTGGACGAGAAAAGTAAGATTGAGAACTATGAATAGTCGGAATAGTCTAAAGCAGTGGTAAACTAGAAGAAGAGTCAAAGACTTGATCCTAGCCGCTGATGGAGACAATGTGGGACCTCGTGCTCAGCCGGTTGCTCTTTTAGAGAAAGCAAATTTCCTGAACATTGCCTCGGTAGAAGCAAAGCCAACTAATACGCAAGCCCTTCTTCCGAAACAAGAAAATAAAAGCAAAAGTGCCTTTCGGCTGTCGCCCCTCTCTCTCTGTCTCTGTACCTTGTCTTTGTCCTTGTTGTTGAAGATTACTAGGAGTATTTCTATTCCTTCCTCCGATCACATACTGCACATACTTTCTTTGATCAAATTCCCCTTTCGGGGTGTTCGGTTTTCTAGGTCTTTTGCCTTTATTTACTTGTACTTGTTTTTCTACGCCCAGCTTCACGTTGACTAGAGACATCCGAAGCTTTTCCTGGTGCGTCGTGCGTCCTCCCCATGCTCCGTGACAACGGCGGTGCCCCGAAGACTTTCGCTTGCTTGGAGGCTCACGCAGCACAACCGGCGAGCAGAGCCAAGCCCAACCATTACAGTCAGGAGACGCACGGGCGTGACGTCCTGGAAGCGAACGTGTAAAGCATAGCGCTTTTCGCATATCACAACTCCCGGTCACCCCTTCCATCCAGAGAACGTAAGTTCAAAGCCTAATTCTTTCCTTTTCTGCTTATTCACATCTTATTCACCTCCTCACTCGAATAAGACAAAAGCCTTCGAACTTACAGCCACTACCCCTAAACATCTTTCTATGACACCCTGCCCGACATCGTCACGAGTAAGCCTCCCTTTCTTTTTTTTATGTTTTTCAATCGCCTTTGATGATTGTTTATTGTGAATCCGTTCGACATATATGCCTTCATTCGGGCCTCAAAAAAGCAGAGAAATGAAGAAGTGACGTCCAAGCCCGTGGCTCTGTAAGACCTCCACGCAAGCCCTCGGTCACCGAGCCGACCTCGTCCGCTCGGAAGGACACAACCCCGGCCAGCCTTCCGAATTCTACCCCCGCTACCACAAAGATCACTGCCCAGCCACCGCTGGAGGGTACCAACTGAGCAAAATGGATAAAATTCGGTTGAGGACCGGGGAGATAAGGGAAAGAAGAGAGAAGAAAAGGGAAGGTTCTCTAGAAGATTTGCTTGGAGCTGTTCACTTTCACTTGGTCGCCTGGTGTATCATCTTGAAACCTCTTTGCTTGCGGGGGCAGGAGTGGAAACGTCTGAGAGAGCGCTTCGCGAAAGAATCGTGTGGCGCGGTGAAAAGTTTCCCGTTGGGGTTTCCGACCCTCCTGGTCTCCACCTACTTGTGGAAGAGGTGGGATTCCTTGATATGTTGGTGTCAAGGCAGTCGAAGAAGGCCACAAGTGGAAGCAACCGATGCTTTGATCATGACTCCTTGCTGCCAGTCCGTGCTTGCTGTCATGCTGGCAAAAGCTGGGGTTTCGGTCAGTTTTACCTACTATTGGATTTGAACCAATGACTCTCGCCGTATGAAAGCGAGACTCTCACCGCTGAGTCAAGTAGGTCAAGCTGAGTCAAGTCAGAGAAAATAGACCCCTATAAGAGAAAGCGTTATCACTATACGAAATGAAGCAGCGGCTAGCACGCTAAGCTAAGATCAACCACTTGGAGAACGCGGAGCCTTTCTTTCTCGGTCGTCTGTCTTAATAAGTGGATTCCGATTCATGCGGTCGTTCTCTGCTGCATTGGTCTTTTCATTCCCCACTCGCCACCCTAACAAAATGTTTCCACTATATCTCAGGAGGGAAGTACGGCGGGTCCAAGTAGGAAAAAATTAACTAAGAATAAGAAGTAGGGTATACGGATCAATTCATTCAACAAAATCCGTTCGGATCAGACCAGGATGAATGGGATTGGTCTGACCTCTCGCTCGGATGTAAGACTCCCGCCGCCGACAGATGCCCCATGCCACCTTTCGTGAACAGCTATGCCCGAGAATGAATTGTGATATAGCGCCGAATAAGCCACAGCTCTATTCCCGACTCGAAATCCATAAAAGACTTTAAGGGAGAGAAAATAGGGGGCCCTATACCATACATCCTGCTGCCTCGGGACGACTGCACCTTACATCATAGCAGCACGACCAAATAGAGGCAGCAAGCAGCCCCTTTACTAGGTTGGGCGCTAGCGCTTTATATTAGACTAATAATATAGTTTCTTAATGTTGGGCTTTTCCCTTATTAGTCAAGTTGCCCATATAAGTAAGTTGCCGGAAAATTTGAATACAATCTAGAGGATCTGGTCGAATGGTAGAAGAATCTATGGGTTCGTTAGGAATCGATAGTCGTTGTCTGGACATACGAGTCACAGCCGGCCGGGAAGAGGAGAGATCAACGACGAAGCTACTAGCTACTAGTTGGAAAGAAAAGGACAAGACCACCTTTCGTACATTTCTACTGGTCCAGAATTCGAATAGCGAACGAAAGACCAGGCTATCTCCGAGTTGAAAGCACTTCCAGCAGGGTTTACGGCTGTGTGGCCCTCATTCAGCTGGAAGTAGGAAATCAATCCCGGCACGACCGATGACTTAGTCTCCTTCTACGCTTCGACTCAACCACCTACCTAACTTCTTAGAAAAGATCCGATAGATAGCAGCTACCTAAGGCGCTTAGGCGCCCTTCACCAATCACGGTCTTTCATCTAGTAAGTCCTAGTACTATGTTCTCCAAGCTTGACTATAATAGAATAGGCAGGCCTTTTAGAGAACAGTAGTTGGGTTAGCTCTGCCTTGTTGTGATAGGGGGCTGAGGGGTTTCCTAAGAAGATGGAAGTGCTGGCAATCATAAGGGGCAAGCCTAAACCTCTTCCCCGTTCAGGGGTGGGGAAGACCTTGGTCTAAGAATGAAAGTCAGAGCGAGTTTTTAGTCCTTGTTGAGTCCAATGTAGAGGAATGGCAGCAAGAACACTGGGGCTAGCGTGTCAAAACAACTCCTTCTTGATTGACTTTATTCTGCGGAAGTAGTAACTAGCAAGGAAGTAAGACCCAATAAAAAGAAGAAGGACAGAGCCAACATTTCACCACTATGAGAGTTGAGGGGTAGAAAGAGAAAGCGCATAAAATATCCTCGTGAAGAGGGAACGTCACGATAGGACTTCTTCTTCATAACACAGGAAACGGACTCTTCTTGGAACTTGTACTTCCTTTGTTTAGTTAGTAAGAATAGGCCGGTTCTCCACCTGCAACCCTCGCTCGAATAAAAGGAAAAGAAAGAGCACGCTAAGCACTAGAAGAAAAGGAAGAGATAAGCTACTCCTACTAGAAAGGGACCTAGATCAATAGAAGGAAGGCAGGAACGACTCCTAAGTGAGATGCCATAACTTCTTTCAGAAATGAATGAACAGAAGGAGAGACCAAGAAAGATGTTCAAAATAAGAGGGGAAAGTAAACTCGCTTCCTGAAAGATGAGCGCCGCTCGTATGAACGACTTTCAAACATTATATTAATCGTCATACCGAGGATACCATAGATAGCAGGCCTCCCCAGGATAGATGGGAGTTTGAGATAGGAGTAGTAGGACTTCAGCCAATCTCCTTTCGTACCTCTTCTTACTAGTGCTCCCTTTCCTAACAAGCCAACAACCTTTTTGTATACATGCATTTCGAGCCAGTGATCATTCCTCTACTTAGACTCTTTTAAAGATAGTCATGACACAGAGAAGATTTTGGATAAGCATCTGTTAAGAGCATACTCGATTCCTGCTATTGGCTAGCCAGTTGGTTTTCTTTGATGTCATGCATAATCAAACTTGATCCCTTCCTGCTTCCTGGGTTAGATATGCAGCCAAGTTTCCTTATATGGTGGCGAGGAGTTTGATAGCTTTGGCAATGGCCAGTGAGACCCGGAAGCACTCTTTCCTTATCCCTTCAGTAAGTCAAAGCAGTTAAGTCAATTCAAGAGAGTCAATTTTTCTCATATGAGAAAGCGACGGCGTCCTTTCGAGTCCTTCGGGTAAAAGATCAAATAGAAGTCTGGCCGCGAGTGAGGGAGGGTGCGCCTGCAAGGAAAACCCCCCGAACGGCTCTCTCTCCTCGGTAGTCTTCACCAGTGAGATGGTGGGTCTATTAATAGACTATATGATATGGCAGACTTCTTTCACTTTCGTTTTTAAGAGAGCGCCTAGCGCAATTATCCTTTTTTCTTGATGTTACACAGGATGCGCAACGGAGGGTACTCAGTTGACTACTAGCCTGGAGAGCTCATAGGATGAATGGCTCGCAATCGCACTTCAGAGCTACTTTCGGTGGGCTCTCTTTAAGCGGACCATGGCCGGCCAGCTTCGTTAAGCAGCTATAAATCTTTGCCACTTCGTTGAGCGCGCTT
Organism: Kaempferia elegans; assembly: GCA_037974815.1. Taxonomy (NCBI): domain Eukaryota; kingdom Viridiplantae; phylum Streptophyta; class Magnoliopsida; order Zingiberales; family Zingiberaceae; genus Kaempferia; species Kaempferia elegans. The sequence goes on from JBBPFQ010000079.1 coordinate 229,088, forward strand.
TAGCTACTTCTTTGCCTACCACTGGGACGCTTCACTTGTCTCCTCACGAGCTTCTACGTCCTTCGCGTGCTCTGCTCTAGCTGAATCTCCTCTGTCTTGGTCGGCTCTATAGTTCATTCCACTTCTATAATTGAATTATAGGTCGGCATAATTCTAAGGTCGGCTCTACGCAACATTCCCACGGTGCTTTTAAGGTGGGCTAACGCTACATTTCTTTATTCTTAGGTGGGCTCACTCAACCAATAGTCGCTTCAGCGGTGGGCTTGGGCCAATGCCATCCTTAGCCTCCGTCACCGACTCCGGCTTTCCTTTTTGTTGCAAAGATCGCTACGCTGGACTTTGCCGCTCCTCTAACTGAGATTCATATTATATGGCCAGTCGCTCCTAGCTATGAGATTCTGATTATATGGCAGGGACAGGATTCGAACCAATGGTAGTGGTCGTCTCAAATGGAACCTTTGATTTCAAGTTCAGCGCGCTTTAATTTCTCTTGTCTCTTGAATTAACCATTCACTTCCCCCAGCAAGAGTCAGAAACCGCAGAGAAAAGAGTCATCACTCCCAAGGTGCAAGAAAGAATGCACTCATCACTCCCAAGTGCAAGAAAGAAAGCGCACTCTTCTTTCCTTCCAAGCAAGAAAGCGCACTCTTTTTTTCTTTCCAAGCAAGAAAAAGGCTAAAGCAAGAGAATAAGGATAGAAAGACCATAAGAAAAGGAACTCACTAGGCCAAGCAAGAAAGAAAGAAGCTCAGTAGGAGCCCTCCCTCACTAGGCCAAGCAAGAAGCTCAGTAGGA
>JBBPFQ010000079.1:278247-300527 GCA_037974815.1 Kaempferia elegans
ATGTGCTGGGCAATATAGGTCAACGTTGCACGTAGTGCAAGACCTGCTCGGCAGGCAATCCGGCAGCTTTGAAAATGAAAAATTGGAATGCAATAGTAGAGAATTTCTTTAGGGGCATATAACGTGAACTTTTCTAGTATTTTTTATGCATTTTCTTTCTTTTAAGGTCGAGCTACTCCCCTCATCCCTCTCGGGAACCATTCGAAAGAGCTTTTTTCAACCCTTCGCGTGCCATCAATCGAGTTCAAAGTGGATTCCTTACTTTAAGTTCTTCCTCCCAATTCTAGGATCCCCGTGAAGCGACAAGTGTGTGCCTTCGCCTGGTGAGAGTTCATTTACTAACGTAACCTGCTCACGATAAAGAGTGTTTTCTCGGAGTTCATCAAGCAGTTCATTCAGCAACACACAAAGAAAGAAGGGTTGGAGTGCCTGAGTCAGAAGAGTAGGAGAGGTAAACATACGAAAGCGGCATCTTTAAAAGTTTCTTTCTTTCTTTCCTATGAGCACGTAAAGAAGAGAGAGGTCTTTCTACTCGCTTACTGACCTTCTTCGCCCACCGCTACGCCCTTGCTTTCGTTTCGCGCTAAAAGACAGAAGGGATCACGATAAATAGTTTGAGAATGATAAAACGCTCGCTTAGATTCAAGATTTGCATCAGGATACCATAAGCATGGAATCGGGCAAGCAGGGGATTCTACAGAAAGGGACAGCATTCAAATAAATTCCTTCGATGCATGAATCGCAAAAAATGAGTCATTAGTCGACCGGGGAGTGGCGTACAGCGGCGTCTGCGGGCACAGATGGAACCGAGTGAACTTTTCAGAGCCTCTTGTAAGCCCAGAGCCTTTGGAGACAGAAGAATGAATGGCTCTCCGCGTTCGAGCGAGTAATGCCCCGCCAATGGTCTTGGTTGGATGTGGAAACTTCCGATCCCAGCTAGGTGGATTTACTTTGTCTGGCTAGCATGGAAAGATAGATTAGTGACTAACCATCTGAGATGGAATAGGGGACTCACAAATGATCCGAGTTGCTCTATTTGTGGTGCTTTATGTGAAGATATTTTACAAATCTAGTTTTGCGAGATTGTCCTAAGGCAAGGCAAGGCAGATTTGGCAGCGCCTTGGTGTAGCTCAGGATGTGGATGGTTTTTTACTGCTGGGTTACGGGATTGGTTGCGCACTAATTTTTATATTAAAACAAAGGACATGCGCAAGGTATTTTTATTTGCAACAAACAGTAATTTGGCGGCTTTGGACTTCTCGGTGCAAGGTGGTTTTTGCTGAGGATGATGTGCATGACTTAAGCTGTGACCTTTTGCACCGTGGTGACTACTAATGAGATTAGGGAGGCTCAATTTCTTCCTACTAAAGGGGGTCCCTTATTTCCTGGAGTTTTGTTCCCTGGGGGGCTTGCTCAACACGATTGGTAGCTTGGTTTGAACCGGCGGTTCGCAGTGCCCATTAAACTCCTGGTAGTTCCTTAACCCATGCTCCTTTTGCCTTGTCCAGTCTCTTTTTCAACGCATCTAAGATATTCTTGTTTGCTGGTTCAGCGGAGAATAAGTTTTACTTTTTCCAGATACTTGATCATGCTTTCTCCTTTTGCCTCGAATTCACCATTTACTTGGCTTACTACTAGCTGGGAGTCACAGTAGACGACAAGCTTATCCACCTTTAGCTCATTTGCTATTTTGAGCCTGGTGATGATCATAATCTGCTTCATTCTTTGAGGTCTTGAACTTGAATGAAAGAGCATATTGGAATTTAACGTTTTCAGGGCTGACAAGGATGAGCCCTGCCCCACTGCTCTTACTATTGACAGAACCTTCCACGTACAATTTCCATACTGCTTCTTCTTTTAATTCTTCCTCAGGGGTGGGTGGGGTCAATGGTCGCACATTCCACGATGAAATCAGCTATTATCTGCGACTTCAAAGCTGACCTAGGCTTAATGTGCAAGTCAAATTTAAGGCACTTGCAGCGAATCGGCGTAGTAGTGTCTCTTCCCAAAAGGTTTTATTTAAGGAGGACTTACGCTTCCAATCCAATAAAGAGTCTAGTTTCGGCCTTTTCACCGACATTTTCTATTCAATCTATGAAATGGGGGGGCATTCTTCGTGAAAACGAGTACAGTTCGTCAATTTCTTTATACGATGGGTCACAAAATCTCAGCTCCAGGCTGGGTGAGTGTGAATGAAGTGGAATCCCCTCAGGCTCCGCTCACTGCGCTTCCCCTTACAAGCAAAAGAACGGGGGCGAGATGGTTTTGAGTAACCGCTGACGCGCTTAGGGCCCCTAGGTTAGCCGTGTAGTTTCACTCTTTTCCCTTTCCCATCCCGTTACGTTATGGAAGTCGATGACGTCGGTCTCTGCCTCGCATGCCGGGTAGCCCCCCTTGTCTGTAATATAGGGCGTTTTTCTCTTCGAAGGAACTAGTCTGTGATGCAGTGAACTCCCAGGACCTCTCGTCCAATTGGGACATTGAGCCCATAGTTTCTGACATCAGTTGCTTTCTTCTGTCTCATGCAGACTTAAGCTTCCAATATGCTCCTCGATCAGCAGCAAGCTCATCTCCTAGCCCAGTAGACATTCAATTTGTCTTAGGCTGTGTCCCTTTCTTTACATTGTATTCCCCCTCTCTGTGATGTCGTATTGGTTCCCCCGAAAGATGTACGTTTTGTTTTGTTCGCGAAAGGAATTTGATTAATGAATGAATAGAATGTCTTTACAGAGAGCATTTGATGAAACTTAGAATGTCAAAAAACTCTACAACATCAAATGCAGCTATACAAAGAATCAATGGGGTGCAGGTAGTCCGTCCCTGCTCAAACTCCCAACCAAAGAGGATGGAAGTTGGTTTAACCATCCCTGCAAAAGCATCCCCTTCCTTGAAATTGAGACTAGGAAAGAGGATGATGTAGCGATTCGAGATGAGATTGTAGAGTCGACTGAGAAGAAGGAAGTACTGCCGGAGGAGAGCTCACCGTAGGTGGTAGAGATTACGGAGAAAGAACAGAAGAGGATCTGGGGATGAAAAAGGAGGTGAGAGGTTCTGAAAGAAAGGGAGTCTTTCTTGCACCTGGCATTAGTGCCGACTGCTATTACAGTGTCTTAAAGTTCGAGCTACAGTGGTGAGTTTACACCCAAAAAAAGATGTAGTAGTAAATTGGTGCGGAAAAGCGGCCGAGGGGGATTCTGAGTGGGGTATAAGGTCTACGAAAAGAGAGAGATCAGGGGAGTGGAGACAGCAGACACAACACAAGAAGAAAGAGAACCAACCAGGTCAGGACATCTCATTTCTTCTTTCTCGCCTGCTGCTTCACCTGGTATCGACCGAGACAATAAAAAGCTAAAGATCAGGCTTACTTTCCGAGTCTGGTCCGGAACCAGCAACTGTATTTTGTACGCAATTCTCCTTCCTTTCTTTATGAGAAGATATCTTGCTTTAGCCAGACTAAATAGATTAGTGATCAATATAGGATGAGGCGCTACGTTATATATACTTTACTTATAAGGACGGAGACTGGGTTTATAGGACTGATAGTAGCTGCTCTTCTGGTAGTATAGCTGGTAGCTCCGCTTATGCTATAGCTCTCTTACTTCTTAGTTCTTAGCAGTACAAGCGGGAGCCGGCTTATTCTCTGCTGCCTTTTTTGCTTCCTCTGCCTTACGGAGATCTCGGCGAACAAGGTCCTCAGCCTTAAGAGAGTTATCCAGTTGCTCTTTTACCTTGGCTATGCTTGCTTCCAACTCTGCCAACCTATTGTTCCTGTCATTCAGTTGGGCATGGAGTTGATTCCGCCTCTTCAGCCTTTAGAGCTGCGTTGGCCTTCTCTACAGCAGTATAAGCTTTCGTTTCTTTCAGAACCTGCTATCCCAAATCTAAAAGAGAGGCTGCTCCTGGTTCGCTGGCAAAGCTTTCATGTCAGTGGGGAGTGAGTTCGGGTCTTAAATTGGTATTGTATAAGTTGCTTTGGTGCATTTCATTCTCATTTTATCAATTAAACTAAGCTAAAAATAAGACTACACTGCTCTTCCCTCGATATATAGACGAATGTAAAGCGTGTACTATTACTATTTTACTAAATTTCGTAAGAATCTCAGCATGAATTCGAGTAAAGAATCTCGTATGTATGTTGACATCCTTCCCCGGAACACATACTTTAAGATAAGGAAACCAGTAATGCTTCATCGATGCATGAAGCCCAAATCTTCTCAAAGTATTATCATCAACCGAAGGCTGCAATAAAGACTTATAAGCAGATGAAAGCGAGAAAAGACCATTAGAAGATGCAGACCAGATAACCCGATCATCCACCTCATGATTAATATGGATCATAGATAGTTGTTCTTTCACATTGTCAGGAATGTCCCTTAGATTCTCCCAATCCCAGCCCCCATTTTCAGTAACATAGTCACTTACTAACTTGGAATCATCAAAAGATGAAGAAGGGCCGTTGCACAGCTCTTTGAGACATTGATCACCAAGCCACCTATCATTCCAAAAGGAAGTACTACGGCCATTGAACACTTATTTTCTGGACCCATGAGCAAGCAAATCCTTACTCCACATGATACTTCGCCACACATGGGAGGAAGCAGGGCCTTTCAAAGCATTCAAAAAAGGGCTGACCCTTTAAACCCTTCGGACTCTGGCCCACAAGCCTTCATCACCATCCACCTCCAGCCAAGTTTGGCTAACATTGCTTTATTCATCTGAGAGGTTTTACGTATCCCTAGCCCTCCATCCTTCTTTGGTTTGCAAACATTATCCCACTTCACCAAAGCAACTTTTCTCTTGTCCTCAGAGCCACCCCACCAATAAAGTGCGATTGAAACTGTCAATTTATTGAGTGACTGATCCTGGGAGCTTTGCAGATTGCATGGTGTAGTTAGCAATTGTATTTGTAACCGACTGTACTAGAGTTGCCCTACCAGCAAAAGACAAATATTTTGCCTTCCATCCACTCAACCGCCTCTTCACTTTCTCAAGCAAGTAAAAGTATACCCAAGTTTCGACTTCTTCATCCAAAGGCATTTGTGGTATCACTACGAAGCCAATCTTGTCAAGCCTTTCGCACTGGAATTATTACTGAAGGAAGTCTCACAGCTTGACATTCCACATTCCTTTGTCATTCACTGCTGAGAGTAAGATCCCTATAGTATAGTACTACCCCTTTGTTTTGATCAGATCTAGTCTGCATCAAACTAATCTATCAGACCTTTGCCGACCAAGGCTTATCGCCTCTGGTGAAATCCTGGAGATTGAAGATGGAAGCTTGCTCATGCGGCACTCTTATAGGAAGTTCAGGAGAAAGTGTTATAGGTCAATGAAATCTTCATTCTTAGCTTTCTTCTACGCCCTGGAATGAACTGATAATAGAGTGAATATTATAGTAGCTCACTTCCTGGAGTGAGGAGTTCATGATCAAGTCATTTTGCTTTGTTATCAGTCTCAGGCTAAGTTAAGAGATAGCTCAAGTAGAACGAATAGAGAGTACGGTTTAGTCAAGCTCATGAACTATTTAATCCAATTCACAATCCATTCCAATCTAAGTTTGTTCCAATCTAAGTTTGTTCCAATCTAAGTTTGTGGGCTAGTGAGCCAGTTTAGGTTCGAAGACCGCTAACTCCATCTCCGTAGTGGAATAGGGGCTTGCTTGCATACTTTGTTCAGACAGCACAGAATCATAATCTAAGTCTTTATCCTCCACGCCAAACCTGCCCAAAAAAGAAGCCCAAAACACGGGGTTTGGGTATTTTTATCACATTGAGATGCGAAGATAAATCCGAAACAAGCAAAAATGCCGCTAAAAGGCAAAAAAGACAGCTCAAAGAACAAAGTACTCTCCGGGTTGAGAACCAAAGCATTGGACTGCCCAGATTAGGGGTGGAAAACTCTCGACGATGACAGACCTTTCTAACTAAAAGGGAGTAAGTACGCAGTACCCAACTCAGTACTCAAAGAGGTTAGAATACTGGAAGAATTGAAACTAGTAGAAGTGTTTTCCTTCCTAAACCCCCGTTGCCGAAGCCGCCAGGACCTTTACTAGTAGGGGTCCCGCCCAATTCTGGTTTTTTTTTGCTCGGCAATCTTACCTTCCAGCCTCATCACTACAGCAAATGCTCAAAAGTCCATGCAAGACTAGTTGAGAACCGGAGGAAAACGAGAAGTCGCGAAAGACTAGGATGAAAAACAAAAGGGAATGTACCGGATTTTTTGCACGTGAAACCATCCAACCAGAGAGCCTTAGAACCATGACATCAGGAGTTTGGTTGCTTCTATGTAGAGCTCACTCGCAGGATTTCAGAATTATACAAGAAGATTGAGCGCGGGGTCAGCACTTACCAAAGAAGACAGACTTCTGACCAACCCGCGAAGGGTTGTGAGGCATCCCATGCCAGGCAAAATATAAGAAAAGTATTCGTATTCCAGGTCCCCACTATACCTATAAAAGTAGGCGAAGCCTTCTGTCTTGATAGAGGGGCGATCATAGGTTCACCTAGACACCTCAAATAAAGGGCAGCGGTGCTTACCTTAGCACTCTCGGTCATGTCATGTAAGAAAGCAGGTGCCATGCCTTGGTAGTCTTCTCCTTCTCCTGGATTCAGGAGTCGCTCAGTATTAAAGAGGGGGAAGAAAAGGGGCCAATAGATGAATGGAAAGGAGTGAAGTGCCAATAAAAATGATTATTCATGCTGAGATTCTTACTGAACATACTCTCGCACCCAATCGATGAGAACGAAGTATTGGATTCACTTATTCTATGCATAGACAGAGAATCAAGAGAAGTCTGCCAATCAGAGAGCCTAGCCCTGGCATAGAAGAGCCACCGATCCCACAACTGACTTGGGGTCATAGTTTTAACATCTGGACTGACTGTTTCGTTCCTTTTTGACCAAAAACGCCCACAACCAAGTGTTCTGACTCTAAGTCCAATGTGAGTTCGACTTTTTTTTTCTCATTCTCTTTTCCTCTTTGCTTGCTCAGGTCTTTGCTCGGTTCAGTGCTGGGATTCCTTCTGTTCTCACTACATTTGCTCCATTCCGTTAATAGAACCTCGATGGCTCAGCGACTTGGTTCCTTACTCGGCCAGATGCAGTCGGTAAGCCAGACGGAATGAAAGGATCTTTGGGATTGGCCCACTTGATTTGTAATTGCTTATTTGGCTCAGTCTTTTCGAAGTAAGAATGAAACTCACTTCAGCTACTCAAAGGGTGTGTAAAGCTCGTTCGCTAAAATAGAATGAGGTGGTTTGCTCGTGTACCAACCAATGAGGGTATGTATTGCCTTAGATTAAAGTAAAGAATGTCCAAATTAGATATGTTTTAAGTGTGGTAGATCGGGCCATAAAGGGTTCTCCCCTTTTGTCCAGCAGCAACCGGACAATGTGGATGTTCCTATGGAGAAGGAAGCCATGGCTGGCTCTGAGAAGGTGCAGGTGCAAACTAAGTGACCGCAGGTCTTTCAGAACCTGGATGATCGCACAATCTCGGAGGAATCGTAGGAATAATGGGAAAGCCAATCCCGATAATGGTGGGAAGATTCAGAATGTGGCGGTTATGGAAACAGGTTATAGATTTGAGGCTTTATCTCAGGAGGGTGTTTTAAATACAGACAATGGTTTTGGGGATATTATGGAAAGGAGGGAAATTCAAAAAAGGTATGAAGTGGTGAAAGCACCAACTAGGCCCAAGAATGGTATGGGCCCTTCCGGGTCAGGTGGGAAATTTCCTAGAGATGCAAGGCCTTCAAAACCTGAGACTAATCGAAGCCAAATTAAGAATGAGGCTCTAGTAGCCCATGTTTCACCTAGCTCTAATATGCAGAGGAGGGCTTCTGTTGTGAAACATCAGGGTGCAGGTTCTAACGTGGTGGTGGTTGATTCACAGAAGCAGGGGGAAGGGGTAGTATCGAGGGATGCAATGGAGGAGGATATTGCCCAAATTAATAATAATCTTAAGGTTTCGCGTGTCCTTGGAGGCTGATTACCGAAACCGAAATCCCCCTGATGATGGTTCTTCAGGTACTGTTGTTATGGAGACGCAGATGGTAGAGAGTAACCCCCTAGTGGGAATGTTGTGCTTGGTGAATCCAATATGGTTGTTTCCTAGTGAGCGGCAGAACTAGGATGAATTTATTATTTTTCTTATGAATTTTCTATTTTGGAATTGTCGTGGAGCTGGAAACCGTAAGTTTAAGCGTAACGTTAAAGAGTTATTGAAAGAAGTGAGACCCGCTGTCTTAGCTGTTGTGGAACCAATAATCTCGGGGAATAGAGCTTCTCGTGTTGCCTCAAAGTAGAAATTAGCTAAGTTTTCACGTGGCTGATCCGGTTGGTTAGGGGGGATTTGGCTTTGTTGGGATGATCAAGTGGTAGATTTGGAAGTTCTTTATTCATCCTCACAACTTATTCATGCTTTAGTCAAACAAACAGGAACGTAAACAGGATTTATTGTTATCTGTTGTTTATGCAAGCCCAGTGTTGGAAGTTAGAAGATTGTTGTGGCAGCGTTTGGTTGAAACTGCTGAGAGTGTAACTATGCCGTGGCTGGTCATTGGTTACTTTAATGATGTTACGAATAGCTCTGAAAAAGAAGGTGGTTCTTTACCCTCGCTTGGTCGTTGTAATTTGTTCAATAGCATGATTAGTTCGTGCAATCTAATAGATTTGGAGTTTAATGGTCCGGCCTTCACTTGGTTAAACAAAAGAAAGGGTCTTGCTCGGGTTCAAGAAAGGCTCGATAGGGTTTTGGCCAACGCTGAATGGAGGTTGTGTTTTTCCGGATGCCGTGGTTCAACACTTACCTCGTATGCATTCGGATCATTGTCCAATCCTGCTGTTTTCTGAAGTCAAAAGTTCGGTTGATCACTCTAAGCGTCCATTCCGCTTCCATAGCAATTTAGATTTTGCTTTACTACGACGTGAGTCAGATGAATGTACAATATTCACTCATCAGCGGCAACTGCTTTTGCTTCTTCAGCTTGCTTTCCCGCGTCTCTTACGAGAGCTTGCTATTGAGCTACGGAGATTCGTTCCTCAGAAAAGAAAGAGTCTCCGTTATCTATGAAATTATGTTATTAGCTTATTCAAAGGTCATTCTCCCTTCGAGAGCTAGCCGGTTGAGAAAGAGATAAGGTAGTTGGCTTACTTCCTTATCTCATTAGCCTAGCTTATGACTTGTGAAAGATAGCTATTCAAAGCATCGAGATATTAAAATAGAATGTTAAAAGCGCTGTCGCACCTCTACCCTTTTTCGCCCTTACGACTGCTAATGGAAAAGAAGAGTATTCCTAGAAATTACTGTTACAGAATGAATGGTCAATCAGTTTAAAGCTTGAAGGCAAGTAAGGACTATTCCCTCTATAAGATGGGTGCGCTTGTGGATATAGCCGGATCAGTATGACCCCCCGCGGACTCCTCTATTCAACTATTTTAATTCCGTCTCTAAGCTTCCCCTTTAGTGCCTGCTGAGACTTATTTTCTCTCCACTATAGTTGCGATCTCTAAGCGGGATTTTCAGTCATCTATCTATACTTTTTCTTTCTCTATCTTTCTCTTCGAAGTATGGTTCTCTCTCTCCAATCTTTGGTTACTCTTTTTTTAACGGTGAGATCGGCACAGTCTTTCTTTCCTGGAATGAGTGCGAGCCCTCTCTGCTGGGGCTTCATAGGCTACTCAGGACAGCGAAGTACTTTATTCCATATAAGGAGATGCGTAGCTACGGTCAGATAGGTGGAGCCCCCCATATTACTGCCCCAGAAATTACCATATAAGGAGATGCTACGGTCAGATATAGAGGGTTTCAGTCTATAATAATCCCCTCTGACTTACGAGTTCAGGTTCGGGATAGCTGAGTTGGTAGGATTCCAGGATGATGCATGGCAAATAGTCGGGATAGCTCAGTTGGTAGATCTGTAGATGCTTAATGCTTAACACATGCAGAAAGAATAGGGTCCCGAACGTTAGTCTTTCATGATATAGAGACGGAAGTGGAGACGGAGAGCTCTGCCAATCATAAGGTAGGATTCGCAATGCCATGCCAGCCAATCAATCGTTAATAGAGGGCAGGAGAAGCATAACATATAAGTTACGTTAAGATTAAGAGAGCTACGGGAGAGCACGAGAATCCGTAGGCACCAGCACGGGAAAAGTAATAATGGTTCCTTATAAGGGTAAGGAAGAAGTCTGTGGAATAGCCATCATGCTATAGGGCTTGAGTAATAGGCACCATAGCGGGCATACTCTGCACAACTTGTAGTAAGAAAGGGGGCAAGTGGTCGAGTGATAGTAATGGATCTCTTTGAGTCGGTTCTAGCCCACTAGGGAGAGCCGTAGAAGCCAGCTAGAGATCTGGTGGTCCTATCGGATATGGGGTATGTATGGTAAGCAACCATCGCATGCATGCAAGGGAGCTTCTGTATCGCGGACATATTATCGCAGCAGTGGTCAAGCGGGCATATGTCTTCAGTGGTTAAGCGGTGGGAGGGCCATTCCAAGACTCAGGGAACTATTCTGTCCCATTCGCTCGCACCTATTCCAATCACAAGACTACTGCTATAGAGTCTTGTATAGGCCATCCAAACAAACCGCTAAGGCGGCGAATAGGCGCCTAGGAATGAATGAAGCAGGGCCCGGCATCCCGGACCAGAGGGAGCTACTCAGCCTCCCCCTTGGGTTGGGATCCATTGGAAGTCCAGCAGGGGATGGCCAAGATTAATGCACTCCGCTTTCCTTCTTTCAGCTATCGGGTATGGTCAACTCTCCTTATCTTATATTGAACTGGCTGCCGCTCTTTCGCTTCAACAGATAAGAGAGAAGATCAGGCCCTTACTACCGACTGCCGGCGCCTATGCCAATGGTTGGTTGCTAATCCTAGTGATGGTTCGGTTCCTAATGCAAAAAAGTGCGAATAAAGTTACGGAGCAGCTCCTCGGGGCTAGTATCTAGTTCTTTCTATGTCTCTGGGCGGCTAGTTATTCTAGGTAAGGGCTTGCTGCATTCAGTTTTTAGAGAAAGAAAGGGTGAGTTTATCGCTCGCTCTACTCTAATATGGCGCGTGGGCTCATCTTCATTTCTATTTGATCGCCCCTCTCATCTTCATTTCTATTTGCCTGGGTGACAATGCTTTTTTTTTTTTCTGCTGCTGGAGTGGAGCCTATGCGACGTGGAGAATAATTGTGGTTAGTAGCCGAGGACCGGCGGCCGATCAGTGGTTTAGAGAGGAGAGGGCTGTTTCAGTCCACGGAGCTAGATCTCTTAGAATACGTAGCTCTTCCCTGTGACTAGACCAGCTCGGCGGTCCGTGAACCATAGAATAGACTCGACCTGCTCGCCTCTGAGGTTGGCTCAACTGATCCGGCCGCTCCGCACCGTCGACTTGAATGAATGCCGATTCATTACTTTATATAACGCATGGAGCTTCGCAAGAGATGGAAGGTCGTTGCACGTTATTCTTTAATGATGGCAAAGATCTCGCAGCGCTTGTCATTCCCCACCTACTGGCTGCTGAGTCCGGTCTTTACTTCTGGTCATGTCTTGCTCCCGAGCGTGAGGATGGGATCAGGAACAGGTGCCTGAGATCCGTGAGAGGAAAGCAAAGTCGGTGAGTGGGCTCAGAACCAAACCATTGATTGGCACGCGTCTCCGAGATGAATGACTTTCTCTTTATATATATTGAATAAGAGCTAACCGGTGTTCTATTGAATAAGAGCTCACCGGTCTTCGGAGCTAGCTAATCGACCATTTTAGTAGAGTGTAGGAAAGCGAAGTCGGTGACGGGCAAAGTTGAGCAACAGCGAAATCTTTGCAATGGCGAAGATTCCGGCATGCGATCGACGAGGGGCGAGTGATAACGACGCGGAGACCTACCTTTTGTCTCGACTTTTCTAAAGTTGAATATAAGGACTCGACTTTTCAAGTTGCCTGAATATCATATATTTTTGTTGGTAGATCTTTCCCCTAAATATAATATCAAACGTCGAATAGAACTTACTTACAGGCAATTTATACCCTTTCAGTAAGTTGCTGGGCCGAGTGAGAACGTACTTACTTAATTAAGAGTAGTTGCGAGATGTCGGAGATGTCGGAGAGCACTCAAGCGAGGTAAGTGGATTGCAAAGAGAGGAAAGCTACGTTACGTCGGTCCCGTCAGATGGGTTCGTCGGGGAGCTCGTTCAACTCAGCTCGTGAGGCGACCATAAGAGAGGACCGGGCCAAGGCCTACCATAACCATATCCATCATATAAGGGTTAGAGTCTAGGGCCAGAAGATCTTATTCATTATCACAGAGATTCGGTAGTGACGGGTCTAAGGAAAGATGAGAGTCTTTCTTTACTAGGAGAGGAGCATGAAGCCATTGGTTGGTTCGCGTTCAAGGTGCGAAGCGAGAGAGGGGACGGAGAGGAGGAGATCAAAGAAGTTGATTCTTGTAAGGTGCGTGCGAGAGAGAAAAAAGAAGTCATCAACCGAAGCACCTATCAAAGTCTTGGCTACCGGCAAGTTGACTATAGCGCATCCCCACTGAACTAAAGAGATGACGCATCCGCACTGAACTAAACCTACGAGCGCAGAAGATAGGGACCGAAGATGAAGATAGGAAGGGACGTGAGTCAGGCCTTGGGAAAGAACCTATCCTGGCCTGGGTGTAGAGCTGAGAGAGAACCAATCCGCAGAGGGAGAACCAATCCAAGGAGCGGAGGTAGCCTTGATCCCGGGATGGGGCCTACTCGGAATAGCACTTCGTACCATAGCTCATAGCTCCGCGTACCATAGCTTCGCATACCTTGCTCTGCTGCAGTTGCTTGCTCTGCTCTGCGCACTTCGTTTCACGGGTCTGGGGAAGTAGTCTTTCTCCGGGTCCGGGTCAAGCCCATGAACGACAGTGAAATGGGCCCACCGCTTAAAGAGAATGCCGATTACTTTAATTAGATTATAGAAGTGGAGTTGCGGGCTACAGAGAGTTAAAAGAGCTGGTTTGCACGAGCTTGCTTCATAAGTTCTAATTTTGTTCTCAAAAGTTCAAATCTCGCAGCTGTTGTCATTTTCGGGTAGTGCTCGGGCAAAGTCAGTTTGTTGAGCTCAATCTTTGCAAAGAGGATAGGAGCTGCTTGCTAGATCATAACTCTTCGGCAGAGGGCTCTCATTCAAAGGGGATGGGGATCGACCAGACAAAGACCAATCACAATGAGATGGTGATGGTGAGTACTATTGATTGACACGTGACGTAGAAAAGGTGCGAGACTCAGGACTCTCGCTTTAGCAATCACACTCAATTAGGTGCTCGGTGCGAACGAACTCAACAGCAGGCAAGGGCGGGCAAGTCAGTATAAGGTGCCAAGGAACTCAATAAGCCATTAGCCTATGCGAACGAAGGAACTCGTTCAGGTGCAATACAATTGTTACGCTGAGCCTACTCAACTCATCCCTGCCCTGGTCTGCGACAAGAACACGAAACTCTCGCTTTAGAAAGAACTCAAAGTCCGGAAGTGAAGCTATGCTATATAAAGAAGAGGAAGTGATCTCGTCTCTCTGCTCTGATCTTCAGTTCAATCAGAAAGAGAAGTTCGTTCAGTGAACCAAGCAAGAAGAGCAAGAATAGATCGGCACCGGGGTCTGGCCAGATCAGACCTAGCGAAGCCACTCCTAGCGAAGTAATAAGGGCCAAGCTCAAGTCATCCCCAGGAAGCCTCTGAAGAGAGTGTTCCACGAGCCCACCGCTTAAAGCTCCCCCCACTATGCCGCGGTTCATGTATGTAGGGGACGGGAAAAGAGTGCGAGCCGACCATTAGGATTAGGAGCCGACCTTATTGAAAGCAGTGACGCGTGGGAGCTAAAGACCTTGAGAATGAGTTCGTTTCGGATCTAATCTACTCTTCATGGGTTCGATAAAGCCCTGGTCTAATCACTCGTCCCATAGAAACTCATCCTATCAGCGACAGTGAGCCGTGAAGTCAGAGATCGAGAGCACGAAAAGCATTCAAGCTTGTTGGATAGGGGTGGAGGTTGAATGAAAAGGATCAGAGGGATGGTTGCTAGGATGGTCCGATCCTATCCTGATCATCGGTCATGGGACTGAGTCACTGATCAATGGAATGGGCGGAGAGCACTTTGGCAATGAAAGGGTGAGAGGACTCAGAGGTACGATTCAGACTCGTGAGCCGTATACGAGTGCTAGAGTGATGCAGGCTTCTGAGACTCGGAGTAGGTGTGAGCCTCCTATTCTTTTGCAAGGCTAGGCTTTGAAGCATGGGTGTGCTAGGCGATGGTTGTGTGTGATTCAAGTAGTTCTTTCTAGCTCAGGTCTACAAAAATCTTCCTATAGCGGTGGTGGTCCGGTGGTCTTTGGTTCTACCCATTTCCTTCCAGGCTGACTAGTTCTTCTTTTGGTTGTGTAGACTATGCCATCCCATACCGAAGAGAGACGAGATCACTGAACATAACTCTTTCTTATATAGCTGAACTCTCAGATTCTCCTTGTGAGGTCCTCGTGTGACTTTTCTCGAAGTGAGGTGCGCGATCACAAACTCGAAGTGAGGTCCGCAATTACTCTCTCTCTATTCGTACGCAATCCACTAACTTTGATTCTTTTCTTCTCTCAGTGAGGTGGGGTGGGCTGCTCTTTCTTATTTCTTTCCCCGGGTCTCGGATCGGTCCTTATGAGTCGGCTCTCGCTAGTAAGTCTGATCTAGTGGTAGTGGAAAAGGAAGGTCTCATGGTAAAGGGAAGCGGGGATAGAAGAAGTGAAGCGAGCCGACCTGGAGCCGACCTGAGGCAACTTAGATTATAATATAATAAGCGTTGGCCCACCGCTTAAAGAAAAGGAAATGACTAGTAGCTGCCTGGCGTAGGAGTTCCACGAGCGAGTGCAACTATAGAGCCTCGATTCAAGGGACGGAAGCCTACCATAGAATAGAGGTAGGGCTATTGATAGTAGGAGATGCTAGTGGGACTGAAGAAGCCATTAAAGGAGTGCGAGTAGGAGTGGGACCCTGCTTCGAGTGATAGACTTTCCGGAAGGGGCCCAGTTGAGCGCTTGCGCTAAAGTAAGGGCAAGCCCAGACAAAGTTGAGCGGTAGCTACTTCTTTGCGACCAAATACGCGCTTACTGGGAATCTGCTGTAGAGCAAAGCGAAATCTTTGCAAATATGAGGCAGGTCCTTCAATTCTTGTTCGGGGATGGGGATCGGCTTCTAAGAGCAGCAGAGTTAAGCGACGTGAGGAGCGCGATCAAAGCAAAATCAAAGCAATCGCAGAGTCAAGAGCTATATCTCTGCAATCCGCAAAGGTCAAAGCAATCCTACTTTGGATTCGAAGATCTGAGTTCTCCAGCTTTCCTTTACTTGAATGAATGCCGATGTTTCATTATAATTAATGTATGTAAGAGTAGTAGCGCTGGCGGTCGGAAGAGAGCCGCACTCACTCACTTCTTCTTCTTCAGTTCTTATTTTAGCGCATCTCTTTTCACTTTTCTGTCACTGTTGTCAATCATGTTCCTCTTACAAATCTTATCAAGGTCAAGTCAGGAGTTCGTTAATCAGGCTAGGCTCTGCGAAGTCGAATTCGAAGGTTCTGTCTGGTCGGTGGAGGTCTAGTAGTGCCAGGCGGAGCAGAGTCAAAAGCAGAGGCTGAGTCATCCGCAGAGGACTAGGAAGGCAGAGGGGAGCTATGCGAAGAATAGCAGGGTTGTTTAGAGGCTAGGCTGAGCTCACGCATCATTGATCGACCAATCGAAGGCAGAGGCACAGAAAGGAGAGTACGGTGCAGGGACATGGGCAGAGATGAAGGGCCAAGTGAAAGGTCTACTCGAAGAAGGAAGGGAAGAGATCCTCAGATCGACCAGTCAGAAGTGTTCGGGGAGTGGGAGGGACAAGAAGATGGGGCAGCGAAGCGAGAGAAAGAATAGTGGAGAGGCTGAGCTGAACTCAGGCAAGGTCCCAGAGAGAAGGGTGAGGCTGAGTCCTCTCTAATAGCTAAAGTAGTTAAGCAGAGCAAAGGAGTAGAATGGGGGGAGACCCTTATCTAATAGCAGATCAGAGCTTGGGCTTCGTTGAGCAAATCAAAAAGTTGCGGCAGAGTCAAGCGCAGCGGCAGAGAAGGCAGAGTGATAGGGCAGTGATAGAGAAGAGGTGGCGAAGCCGTTCAACCATAGTCTGGCTCTACCGGGCCTAGTCGAGTTGGTTAATCAGGCTAGTCTAGTTGGGAAGTCCCACGGAGCGGTGCGGCTAGGTGATTCACTCTGAATCGGAGGCACGAAGTGGCGAAGTCGCCGGAGTAGGTTTAGGAGGCTCAGATGAGGCGAGTGCTTAGCGAGTAGAACTTAGAGCCGATCAACCTATTAAACCGCTGAATAAAGTAAAGGCCCGAGCCCACCTAAGAATAATGAATAAGGAGATAGCCCGCCGGAGAAGGTGCGGAGCGGACAGTGACGTCGCGGCAGTGCACTCTACATGCGATGGGACTCGTGATAGTAGTTCTCGAGGGCATCATCTTCTCTTGCTGGGAATCATTCTACCAGGGATGGGAATCTTTCTTGCTGGGAATCATTCTACCGATATGAGGTCGTGAAAGAGAGGGATGGCTACGTCTACTGCTTCATTATGCCTAGCACTGATTGGTAAGGATGGACCGAGCCTACGTTCTTCTTCATCGATGGGCTTGCTCATGGGTCAAAGCTTTCTGCCGTGTGTTTTTGCGTGGTTTCACTTTCACTTATCAGGTCTTCGACCCTGAGGAATGGAATTGTTTTTCAGACAAGAATGCAATGATTATTAGAGCGAGTGAAGCTTCATACGAGAGTAGAGTCTGGATCTCATTGACTACCGCCTCATACGGGAGTTGGGATGTCATTGACTACCGCTTTCATATCATATGAGAGCATGAAGAGTGGAACGCTATGCTATAGAGAGGCAAGTGGAGTGAAACGCGATATGCGTCAGACGAAGGAAAGTGTGCCAGATCGCCGACCTCACTTGCAAAGGTTCGAATCCCAACCGTACTAAAGAAAGAATCATGCCCAGGTGCTACGCGTTAGGTGCGAGGTGGCCAGGAAAGACCAGACTCGGTTTAGGAGGCTCAGACCAGGAGAAGTCGCTTAGCTTCAGTAGTGCCAATTGGATTATCAGAGTTCGGGCACAGCGACTACGAGGCTCAGATTGGGTAGGCGACTGAGTGAGGATAGGCGAGATATCCCACTGTGAGTAGGTTGAGTCCTTCAACGAGCTCGTTCCACTGCTTTATTCCCACGGTGCTAGTGGGGCAGTCAATGTTAGGGTAGGGTAGGCCGTCCCTCTTAGAGCTCCGCTCCTCCTTTTCTCTTCCCTAGTTGACTCGTCGGCCTTGATTGAACTACTTTACTTCTCTTGTCGGCTGATCTGAATCTCTGCCCTCGGAGCACCTACTGTCATTCTGAGTCTAGCTCGGATTAGGCAAGATCGGGACTCTTTCCACCTGGCCTCTTTACAAGAGCTCTTATCTCTGGCTTCGTTAACTATGGTTCCGTGCCTTCCGTACCGCTATACCGCTACACTTGTCTGGTTGAGGTATCCCGACTTGCTTTGAACTCTTACTTGCTTCTCGATCTTCTCTTTCTGATGAGTGGGCGAGCGAAGAGAAAGCGAATAGATCACAGTCGCTCTGATCAGGCAAAACGAGCCCTATCTCTCCATCCCTAGCCTATCCTATCAATGGTTCCTTGACAACACCAACATCAAATCGAAAGATATTGATTGAGAAAATCAAATAGAACAAGAGATATAAGAGATTTCAAAGACTGCTCTGCCGAAACCGCGTCAGTGAACTGAGAGACGAGACGAGTTCCTCTTTCTAATTATATTAATAGCTTCACTCTCTGAATCTTCAATCTGAGCTCCTATTAGAGGCATAGCCCATCCTATGCTGAGTCTGGTCTCCCCTCGTCGATCGCATGCCCCCCCTTCGCACCTTACTAGAGCTTGAGTCGGCAGAGAACCGAAGCCACACCTACCATAGAACCGAAGCCGCACCTACCATCAGTGGGAAAGGTGCTCAGCCAAGGAAGAAGCATTTAAATCCAATGAAGAAGGTGCTCAGCGAGACGCTCCCTACCCTCTCTGGCAGGAGCAAAAGCTAGAACGGTCCCTTCTTAGCGATTCATGGCTCCAATCTTTCCGGCCCCTTCGCTTCATGGCTCGGAAACATAGGTTCTATCAGAAAGGCTTGGACCATTGCACCGATTAAAGGGCGAACCGGGAGCTAGAACTAACTAACTCACTCTCTTGTAGTTGGGAACGAAGAAGAATATATATAAGTAGACTAGTAGCGCAAATAGTAGACTAGACTATAGGTAGCAAGAAGCGGAGTAGCAAGATTAGAATGCCCAAAGCCAGTACACGAATCTCATGCTCATATCGAGGGATAGAAGCAAACGAGTAGCGAGCCGAGCCCGTTCAGCGGAGCTCCACTTGGCTCTGACGCATGGAGCTGCGATAGGGAGCTTCCACTAGCTAAGCACGAGCCTCTTTTCGCTAGGTCTGATCAGGCTTCATGGGGATTAGTTTAGCGGGCACTGATTGGGGATTCCTCGGATACGTTCCACGAGCTGTAGTGAGTTCCGTTCCGTACCGCACCAGTGATTGGTCGATCAGTGATTCTTGGTCGATCAGCCTCCCAAGAGAAGGGGAGAAGCCTACCACGGGACGAGGTGCTTGTTGCGTGCGAACTAATTCTCCCACGGCAGCAAGGAAGAACTGGCTACCAGGGACGCAAGGAAGCCTAGCAAGGGAAAGCACACGGAATCTCAAGTTCGTGGTTCACTATTCACTCAGAAGATTCCATTCTTAGCCAACTGAATAGGCGACTACAAGAAATAATGCTCCTGGGAATAGCTTCATTCTGTCCTCTACTACGCAGTTCTAAATTGAATGGACTGAAAAAAGGAAGTGATCAATTTCATGAATGAATTAGTCTAAGCCGACTATGCGATCTCTTTGAACTGCTCTGCTTACGCACCTTTGCTCTCGTTCACGAGCTTCTGCTTACTTAATAAAAGGTCTAACCCGTCCCGCTCCTTGAACTCTAGTGGTCGACTCCGCAGGCAAGAACTCTGAGCCGGAGCCTGGTCATAGTAGCGGAGAAGACTGACTCCTTCCTCATCATCCTAAGAACTCAACTCCTGGCGCTTCAGTAGTCAAGTCAACTTCGGCATAGTTTCATTCAGTAGTCAAAGCAAGCATCGGCATAGTTCAGTAGTCAAAGCAAGCATAGGCTTCGGCATGGGACGGCTTCCTCGCTCTAAACTCCCATTGTCAAGGGATGGCAGATAGCAGTAGCAGCTACTCGAACCGGGGTGTAGGGCACGCTCCCTCCCCGTACTCACCTGAGACTCCAGCTCTTTCTCCCCACCTATGCACGATCGTCTACTCAACTCAACTTCTGCTCTACTCGACCCTCTCTTCACCGGTCGGAACGGAACTCCCGTACAGGAACTCCGACAACAATTCTCTTTTTCAAAGACTCCACTCCGTGCCTCCGTTTATCGCTTCCCGTTGGTTGCCTTTCTTTGCGCCCGATTGGATCCCTTCTCAGCCCGGGGATTAATAGGATCTTAGGTGGTTTCCCACGGTCGGCTCCTAAAGTGCCTCATCCTCAGCGCTCCTTCCACAAGATAATAGGTCACTCGTGTAGTGCGGAGCTGCACTCTGCTTACTTAATTAAAAGAAAAGGTCGGATCACTCTTGTCTCCGCTGCGCTGCACTTGGCCCCAGCTCTGCGGATCTTCCCACTGCTCGAACAGCTATGATCTTCCACGGGACGATTCCACTGCTTGACGGAGCCGTTTGACTTTGCCGCTCCCCTGCCTTGGCCAGAGCCTACCATTGGATAATGGCTCACCTCTATAGTCGCTCCTATCCTTGCTTCAGTTTAGTGCTTTGCTCTCAGGCACGAGCTGAGTTCTCGAAGGCGAAACATTCCCCATCCCCAGTCCTTTCTTTCCCGATCCCGAGTCCAGAGCCCGATTAACTTAGCCGGGGCTCGTCAGGTCTGAGAGGCCGGTCTGAGAGAGATTCACTGCTATCGGGCCGCTGGTCTTCGTGGACAGATAGGCATGGTTCGGTCGGGAGAGACTTAATTGCTCTACTTACATTAATGGAGACTCGGGAATGAAAGAGAGAAGAGGGCCCTAAAGCTGTCTTCCACGCGCCGGGATGGACTCTGAGCAATTGAGTTCAAGGTTGCCTTGACCCTTCCTCTCATCAGTTGGATAAGCAATCAAGGGCTTGACTCTTAATCAGTCTCTTGCGATAGGAATCAGAGGCAAGCAATTGGTATAGTGAGGGTCTTAGTCATGGTTCTTCCATTCTTTTCTTAGCAGTCGCACCGAACCTTTCGCTGGTTGATTGCTTCAGATGGTAAAATGTGGATTTCTTGGATTGCAGAGATTGCGCATAGCACCTTCTCTCTTAACTTGAGTTGAGTGCCGGTCCGGAGCCTGTCTGAATAGCATGCAATAGAGCTCGTGCTTTGGCTGATCTTCTCCGCTCGTCTGCCGAGTCCCATGCCTTGTCCTCCTATCCCCCTTGTTCCATCTTTGATTGACAGAGCCCGACCAGACGAAGGGAAAGCCGAGAACTATGCGTGCAAGAGATCTTTGAGGTGAGTACTCTTGATTCACACGTGACGTAGAAGAAGGACGTAGAAAAGGAAGAGACTCAGGAGCAAGAACACTCGTGCTCTGGGATAGGTTCTTCGAGATGAGGGAGGGGATGAGAGTCAGGTTCTCCGCTTGGATCAGCCAGGTTCGGAACCATTCCCTTTAATCAGGCAGGTGAGGTAAGGTCGGTTTAGGGCTTTAGAATCCGAATCAGCGAGTTTAGTTTATCTTGTTGCTCCGTCTACTGAAGAAGTCATTCTCAATGGAAGAGAGCTCGGGTTCATTCAATGCTTATAGGGGACAGGCATGCCTTTGAAGGAGATCTCCACTGGCGAGGTGCGGAGCGGCAACTCTTCGGTGCTTGCAAAAAGCGCTTACTCCGCCCTAGGTGCAGTGCAAAGGTCTCAGAGTGGGTCGATTCCCACGTTCATTACTTAAATTATTGAATGCCGATGACTTTCTCTTTATCTTTATATATAAAGAAGGACTAGGTGTGCGCTCGCGGGCGGAAGATCTTTATTGCTGATTTGCTTGCCGCATCGGTGAGAAGGCTAAGGGCTCCGTCAAGCTACGCGCGATCTCTGCGATCCGAAAGCCGCTGGCACCTTGACCTTCCAATAGTGACTGGCAGTGAGGTAGGTAGGGAGGGCAGCTATTTCTTCCGCCAAGAGAAGGGGCAGAGAAAGCAAAGCAGGCATTAGATCAGGCAGCTGAGTGCTTGGCATAGGGCTTCGTTGAGCTATGCGACCCGGGAAAGTCTCCTCTTTCCGTGCGTGCTTCTCCGGCTTAGTCCCAATCGGTCAATTGTTGGCTATTCTGATCTTCTGGACTGGTCACAGTCATCATAGGCTTCTCCGTAGGCGGATCAGGAGGACGGAGCAATGACAATGACGAGCCGGCAAGTTACGTGGCCAAATGAAGCGAGGAAAGACTCCCATGGTTTGCAAAGATTTCGCTGTCGCTCAACTTCGCCGGTACGAATTCAGAAAGATCGGATCGAAGGTGCGTAGCGACAAATCCTTATATAGTTTAATTCTTTAGCGACAAATCGGTAGGCTGCTTTGTCCTCGTTGAATGAGTGGGCTCGGAAAGTCGGAAAGAGTTCTAAGCATTTTTTTTCTATTCTAGGAGGCTGATCCCGTTGTTCCTTTCCTTTCATGAGTGGGCTCGCACTTCATAGCTATTCATAGGCGGGTACTCACTCAAGCTCGCTAGGCTTGCTCCAGCTATAAATGGTAGGTAGGCAGAAAAGGTACAGTACTCTTCTCTGGGAAGTCAGAGCTGGTCAGACAGGTGGGCCTACCGATCACCGGTCAGAAGAAAGACTGCCTAGCACGGATAAAGAAAGATCCGGATGATGAGACCTGTAGCCGAATGGGACTAGCCAGACCATACCGATTGTGACTAGCCAGAGACCATACCAGACTGTCCGCCCTGCATAGCCGAATGGGTTCTCCGCGTCCTCCCCCGTCTTCTAACCCACTCTAGAGTGTGGCATGCCTACCATGTGTGTGTCCTACCGCCTATCCACTATTCAGGCCTATACTCCCCATACAATACAAACCATCCACATAACAATAGCTGATATGAACTGTAGATGAGATCAAGAGCGGATCCGGAGCAGCCGATAGCAGAGGTTCGCGCCTATTC
>JBBPFQ010000079.1:492717-504466 GCA_037974815.1 Kaempferia elegans
AAGGAAATTCATTAAGAGACAAGCTTACATGAGTTTCATACTAATGTGAGATTGGGTGCGACTGCAACAGCTGTAAAATGACCCCTAAAGGGTGGCTATGGTCTTGGGGGTCATTTTTCCCTTTCCTTGTTTTGGGGATCCTTCTCTTCCCTCTCATCTCGAAGAACCTATCCCTTTACTTGGGGTATCATTTCTTATTTTTTTATTGCATGTGTTAAGCATATAGCAGATGCACTGAAATCGAATTGAAATGAAGAATTAATTGAATACAGTTTTAATTATTCCTCCCTTACTTTTTTTTCTTCTCCTCTGAGTGACCCTTTCTTCTTTCATTCGACGATCTTAGGCTCCTAGAACCGGCTTCACGGGACCGCAGCCCACTACTGTGAAGCGCTACTGGGTAGAAGTTTCTCGATCAACTGGAATGAAAGAACTCAAAGTCTTAACGGAGAGGAATCTTTCTCTCTATAACCATTCATCAACGAAGATTTGATTCTACTCTATTAACCATTCAAAAACTTACAACTTACATCTGACTCTTTTAGGGGGCTCCTAACTCTTTGGTACCAGTTAGCGAGAAAGGAGTTCATTCTGAAGTACCATAGTCTGCTGCTATTGTTTTATTCTTACCCGTACGAGTCCCAGTCTGAGGTAGGGATGAGAGATAAGGTAGAGCAGCTCTTCTGTTAGTTTGGAATTAACTCTTTCCACTCACTCTTGGAATGAAGAAAACCAAAGCCGGGAACTCCAAGAAGGGAAAATACGCGAAAGGCACTGAACTTAGTAGCTGTCCTTTGCTTTAATCTCTGTAGCTGCTTTCCTAGGCCCCCTGTACAAAAGAAAGGGACGGAGTGGTGAGCTCAGCTGCGGAGAGAGGGACAAGGGACGAGGGTCTCGTCAGATAGGTGCTCGAGCGTAAGCGCGTCGTTATCACTCGCCCCTTCAACTTCAAGTACTCTTTCTCCCTTCCCTGCCTCTACTTTAGACTATCCTAGGATAAGAGCGAGTCCCTCTCATGGGGTCGCCGCCCCACCCACCGGTGGAGTGACTCACAGTACGTTACAACCCCTGCATTCTAGGTCCTTACTTTGTTGTAACGGCTCAGGTGCGTCTCGTCTTATTTGGAAGTGGGTTGTGAATCTAGACCAAGCTACAACTAAAGCGTCTTTGTTGGTTCGTTGTAACACCACTCCCAGTCCTGTTCAAACAATGAGCTGCCGGTAGTGGTCCTAGGGACTCACAAGTTCTGCTAGATGAAAAGGCACTTGGCCTTCCAAGGCAGGGCATCGAATCTGAACTAGATAACAATATTTCACTGAAACATTGGAACGAAGAGAGTGGTAGACCTTTGACTACCAACTCCGACTATACTCAACCTCTGGGTTTCCCCTATGGAAGTATAGGAAGAGAAAGTCACGAAAGGTTGCCACAAAGGGCAGTGACACGCATTCACTCTGTTAAGGAGGAACTACTGTTTTATATCGGATGAACGCAGGAAGATTCGTTCTTGTCAGCAGTCGAAACCGGTTACTAATGGCGATGACGTGCACGACTTATGATCGGACTTAAACCGACGGTGTCTTCGATATTTAACTGATGGGAGTCCCTAATAAGAACATTGGAGTTTGACAAGTCATTGTTCAGAATGCGATGTGAGGAAGAGAATCCTAGGTCAAGGCAGTAGCACGGTACGGGATCAGTCCCTTGTTCTCAGTGCTTAGTGTGAAATGACTTAGTCAAGAGATCGATCTTAGGATACCGGCAAAGGAGGAAGGTGGAGAGTACTTTTTATCCGATTCGGAAAAGAAGATGGATAATCTCAATAGTCAAGGTTGGTTTGAAAGAAAGAAAGGAACGAGGGATACCGACGTGTCAGATAGCTCGTTTTAAAGTTAGGGCAGACTATAATAAGTAAGGATAGGCTCGTTTTAAAGTTAGGGAGAGGGCCGACCAATAGGAAAGAGTAAATGGTACACAGAAATTACTGTAATCCGCTGCCGAAAAGGTAAGTTTATAAGTCAGTTGTAGATCCTTTTCTTTCTACGTTTTTCATCTTATTGCCCTTATCCATTATATTTCGACTGGGATCGCTTTAAAGTTAGGGAGACGGGACAAAAGAATGGGATTTTTGACTCTTTTTTCATTGATAGCAAATGAGATGTAACGTTACGCAAGATCTTAAACTAGACATTCCATTTGATTCATTTCAACTCTATATACCATCTAATCAACTTACTTATAAACTGACCTTAGAAGACAGGATCGGGGAGGAAGATTCATTTCAACTCTATTAACCATGTAATTCATCTGAAGATTCAGATATTCGAAATACATTTCTTAGATTAAGATTCTTCAATTCGACAACGTCACGCAATTCTGCTCGCCGACGAATCCAATTTAAATTTGATTATTTTGCATTCGGGAATCAAGTGTGCAAAAGTAGACACTTTGTCCAATGCGCTAGATCCAGATTATTCTTAAGGGAAGTTGTCTTTGGTTCGCTTAGGTTCGGTTTCAATTAGTTAGCTTCCGGTTAGGGAAGTTGAAAGGCAAAGGATGGTATCTTACCTTAAAGGGGACTTAGAGTTCATGGTTAGGACTACTTGAGTTCTCTTGGATACAGTTTCAAGAGTGATTTAGTTGAGTGATCAGTCGCCAACCGCTTTAGAGTCAAGGGGAGCTCTCCTTCGCCCCTTGCATTGAGTTGAACTTCTTCTTTCACTAACCTTCCCACCAGGACCGAAGCGAAGGTAATAATATAAGTTCTCTTTGGATCGGTGCTTGTTGCGGAGATGAGGTCAAAAGGAGCTTTGGGAAAGTGCCAACTGGTCTTGACCGACCAACTGCCGTTATAGATAACCTTTTTGATCAGCTCTTCGGGTATAAAGTGTTTTGAAATTTCTGAGGCCACCTTTCTTAGTAAAGGCTTTTGTTTGTGGTCTGCAATGGGTCTAGCCTCGTGAGCCTCTCCAAACGTTCTCAAATCGGCCTCTTTGTTGTTGCGGGCGTACTTCCCTCTGTCCATCAATCCTGAAGTGGAGGGTCAAGAGTTCTTACTCAAATATTAGGAGTATAAATTGAATTTCCCCACTTTACTTAATTAATTGCTATAATGAATTCACTTACTCTCCTTACTTTAATTTAAGTTAAGTGAAATTGTAGTTCTACTTACTTTAATATAGTAGTAGTAGGCCATGAACGTTCTAGGAGAGAGAAAGAGTGAATGGGAAGGAAGATCTGTCGTAGTTTTGTAGAATGGAAAGAGTGAATGGACTATAATAAGCGGGTCGCGTGGAGGACACAAATGGGGATGTGGACCGGCAAGCCTATATCTGCGCCACTCCAGTTCGTTTCCCGGGTCGCTTTAGAATTGAGGGAGTGATTAGCTCATTATCCCCAATCCCGCGAGTCGATTTGTCACTCTCCAATGGGGTTACTTGAGACACCTCAGACGAGGAGCCGCCAGCCGAGTATCCGGTAGCGACTGTTGCATAGAATACGGATTGACATGAAGAGGTATTTGTTTTTGTTGCCTGTTGTCAACATTTCCTCCCATCCAAGTTAGTCTTCCGACCAGTTTATAGTTGGTCGTGGATCGAGTTGGTTCGTTTCCAAACTGAGTGGTGCCGGCTCCCCCAACTCTGACTCCTCCGGTACTTTCCATTGAGCTAAGCTCCGTTTGTCCGGCCTTTCACCAATTACTATCCCTTTGGGCAGCCTAAGTTAGAAAGAGGTTCGCAAAGGTTGTTTGGTTCAATCTGTGTTCGTCGCGTTTTCTGAATCAACTAGTTTAGGAATGGCATTTTCCCCCTACATCCGAGAAGCTTCTGCCAAGCGCTTTCACGCATGCTTCCCGGGCGCTCGATACCGTTTCGAGATTAGGTCGGACACAACTTTCAACGACCTTATCCTAAGATGTATTTTTATGCCCTTGCATTTCCTCATCTCAAATGTGCTTAAACAGCCGTGCTCCCACGTGTAATTTAGCTTGCCCGGATCAGTTGTCTGGTTGTTCCCTTTCCTTTCGGTGTCCCGCCTTCCCCGGCAAGTAGCTGTGAAAAGAGAGCTACTTGCCGGGGAAGGCCATGACGAGAGTGAGTAAAAGAAAGGTACCTAAGCTGTGGAAAAAGTTCCGGCTAAGCCTGAACATCGCCGTCATCCACTTGCTGCCTTAACCTTATTTAGTAGGCTCGTGGGGCAGGCTCCCATCTACTTATTGATAAAGAGATGCTAAGACGAGTTTACGAATGTTAAAGGTATAAAATTGAACCCCTAATTGCAAGGCATTTAAGGCCTGTTCCTGACCCCCTTTCGATAGATATGACCTCGGAAATCTAACTGGCGTTAAAACGATGGATTTTTGTCATTTCGCCCATATTGACTTTATTAGCTCAGAAATTGCACCCCGCCTCTTCCACCGCTCTAAGGACACCACTTGAACCAGCTTTTCAAGACTGGCCTCATCCTTTTCCGGAGTCATGCATCTAGGCGTAGGACTTTAGGGGCAGGGATATAGCATCTAGTTGAGACTCCGAAATGGGATCAACAAGGGTAAGAGTCTTGTGCCGAAGCTTTCGCGGTAAAAAGAGAGTAGTCCGCCCGTGAGAGAGATCTTAGGTCTGGTCTGCCTCTAGGCATGGGATCAACACCGACACATCTGCATATCCACGAAGCGAGCTTAGGCAAGTGAGTGGTAGTGTGCAGGTTCAACTGGTATTGGTATCGAGCTCCTAACCGAAGGAACATTGGATGATCGAACCGTGCGGGCCAGCCAAATTGGGATCTGCTAGGCGCTCCATCCATTCTTGTTCCTAGGGAGGCTTGGGATCATTGACGACTGGGCGCTAGGCCCCTGGCCATTGAGTAGTAGAATTGAGACTTCCTTGCCTAGTGGATATAGATCCATTATAGCTTCCATAGGGGGGCGAAATAACGGATGAGAGGGGGTTCCCCCGCGCCGCCATCGATGAAGGAAATAGATAGGCTTTTCTCCGTGGCTAGGGGGGATTCAGTGGGCTAGGATACGTCGACCAGGGGCTGGAGTCAGTGATGCTAGGGGGCTTCAGCCGGGGTTGGATACCTTTCATTTTTGAATATGATTAGGCGGAGTCAAGTAAAGGAAGCTAATGGCTTGGACTCGCCGATACGCGAGGAGTATAAATGGAATCTTTAGTTGGACCATATACGCGGTCAGCTAAACGGGTGGCTACCAGATGGGATCAAGCACCGTCAGTAGATTACGCAGATTGAGTGGAATAAATAGTCAAAATCTTCTTTCCCAAGGTAGCTCCTGACACCGATGTTGCATACGTAGGGGTTTATCTATTTTCGAGAGGCGGGAGCTCCTCCCCTAATCTAATAAAATAAGTAGAATGGTTGAATTCCAATCTTGGACCCATTCAGGAATCACTACAAGGCTCCAATCGTCAGCAGAATCGCTAGTTTAGGTCATGGGACCCCGAACTAAGATATCTCGTTCGATTTCTCTAGATAATATAGGTAAATCCCGAGAAGGAATTGCGAGACCCTCTGCTAAATGCATTTAGGCCGGAACTGATCTCTTCTATCCAACTAGGCGCTCACACTCCCAGAAAGTGAAGCCTCCCGTTCCCCTGGCTGACGTATCGCCGACGTAGCCTTGCCCTGAGCTCCGTATTCTTTCTTCTCTTACGAGATTTCGAGCCGCCATCCGGCATGATCCATTGAGCAAGCCGCCGGGGAAGATGCAAATAGATCCATCAAAATAGGCTTATCAGAATGGAACTCGTCGAGCTACCTATTTTTTGCCGGGTTTGAGCGACTGGATCTAGATCCGATTTCTTCTTATGAGATTTCTTCGATGAATGTGCTCTCGAGCCATCTTCCTTGGGCCTTGACTCAGGATCCATTCTAACGGGCAGTCTCACGATAGAAGGCTGTCTCGTCCCGATTAAGAAGAGAGGCTACAGGGTCTCTAACCTCCTCGGGAGGATCTCTAGTCAATCTCTGCGGATTGATGATCGAACCTTATGTGTAAAGCAAATCACAAGGCTCACTTCGAGATCGTCTATTCCCGCGTAAAGGGTTTTGGACATGGTTTTCTCCTCGCTTTCAAAAACCGCTTTACTTAAGATAGATGCTGAAAAGCTAACCTGAAAACGATCGTTCATAGAATGATTCATCGAACATTTATGGGCTTTCGTCACGTCATACAACGCCGAAATCTCGATTGCACTAGCAAGCCAAAATAGAGGATGTTTTCCGCGGATGTCTCCCATTAATCGTAATCGCCCCTTATCCTTCTTATGTAATCCTACTCTTCTTCGCTCTAAGGAGAGCTTCTAAACTAAAGGGAGTCCCTTGCCTTATTTGAGAAAGACTGAGAAAATGAGCTAAGGCAGTCTATTCCTTTATATACGACATGGATTCATTGATTCAACAGCATATTACTATGAGTAGCCTGACTTCGGGGAAGCAGCAACTCTTGGAGAGTCAACATGTTTGGAGACAGGTGATCTTTGTTTCTTGTTAGAGAGAAGATCTGAGCTTGTTAGCAGACATTTCTTTATTTATGGATTTCCCCAAGGGTAGGGTAATTTATTGAATATTTTCTTTTCTTATTTATTTCCCCATTCATTTAATGTATTAATTCCATTTTTTCTTTTTTGATTTCATGGTGGATTTTGATTATTTAAATACACTGGTTCTCCCCAGGGTCATATTCATGAATCAACAGCCGTACAGCTGTAACAAACAATATACCCTAGAAAGGTAGGTAATAACCCGTTAAACCAGTATCGTCTAACTCGCCTTTGGAAAATTTCTTTGTCCGGATTGAAAAACCATCATCTCTTTGGCATGTTTTGGTCATCCATCGGCTGATCCTTTCATTCGCGGGTTCCATTCCCAGGGCCGAAACAACAGGAACAGCAAGATCAGGAAGAAGAAGAAGGCTTATCGGAGAGGAGATTCGCGGAGATCAATACCATTGGACCAAACCAATAGGACTTCGATTCTGGAAACAAGCATAGTTTGGTGAATGAAAGAAAGAGGTAAGGTTCCTTTTTGAGAAAGGTTTTGCATCTTTTTGAGAATCTGCTTTATGCCAAACTCTCCTATTTATAGGGTTTTCGGGGGAGCGATGTTAACAAAGCGCCGCGGGTTGATAATGAGAAAAGGGCTCTCGACTTTTTGTTGTGGGGGCCATAATGAATCCTTTTACCGACGGTTGACTATCGAAGGTCATATCGTACCTTATCATATTAGGGTCTTCTGAGTTGTTGAAAAAGGGCTTTTTTATTATTGAAGTATGGCTCCGGAAAGCCACAACTCCTTGCACTCCTTTTCGCATTCCCTACAGAAGTTGGTTGTCGTTAGTCCTGTGAATCGATTCGATTTTGGAATACCTGTTCCAAAAGCCCCTGCTGTTGCTGTGAACCCATTAGGAAAGAAAAAACCACTACTCGTTCCAAAACATACCTTTAAGGCGCTAATCACTCCCCAGAACCTTGGCCTGGAGACGCTTCGAGTAGACGCCATACTGGAATGCTCCACCCCAACAACAACCGAAACAGCAACAACTGCGGAACTTTCTTCCTTGTTTCAACCCAGTCTTTCACTTCGTTTGACTTCGCGAAAGCAAAGGATCTTCCGTCACTAAACGATCAGGTATACCACAATTGGTTGATTCAACTACTTATTTGGAAGCCCCAACGGACGAGACTTTTTTATCCAGTCATGAAGATCTTGCACTTTGAGGTGCTTCTTCTCATACGAGATTTCGAGTCCGATTTCAATCTCGAGTTTAGGAAGTCAAAATCCCCTTTCTTCGGCATGTTTATGAACCAATTAGGAAGATTCCAACCGTGAACTGCGAACTGTGAATCGTCCCAATCCATTGGTCAGTGTACAGTGAATCAGTCAATGTGATAGAATATCCCACGGTGTATATTCAATCTATCTATCCATGTGTAATCAGTCAATCAATCTATCAGATCAGTGTACTTTTTCCGAGAGGCAGAGAGGTGAAACTGTAAAGTAGAGGCAAAGTTTCAACCGGGGGGGCAAGGCGAGTAGGACTGATTTTTTATTTTCTAAGCTGGTAGTACTATTAAGAACTACATCCGGTTTGATGTCTAGTCCTTTTGTAGGGCTTTTCTATGTAGGCCGTGGGTTTTAGAACGCTCACTCAACCACGAGATATTCCAATAAAGCGCGGAGAGCAAGCAAGAAGCATCTGTCCTTCTCGCCTCATATATTCCAATTCCACTCAACTGCTAACTTAACCAATAACTATTCCGGAAGCAGGGGGTAGATTCTTAGATAAGGCTAAGAATGCAGGGGTTAGAGAGGGGGAGATCGGGTTAGGCCTGACTATTATGAAAGGTGGTAGTGCCCTATAGTTAGGATTGGTTGGGTTGAGGTGTGGATGAAGAAAGCTTGCCTATTCTGTTTATGAATAGATACACTTGCTTGCATGGGAGAGTCTTCACCTCTTTCCATTCTTCGATCCAGAGTCTTTCAACCCGGAAGGGGACTGCCTTTTGATGCGGTATGCAGGGGTATTTGGGCAGAGAGGCGGATCCGCACTCAGAAATCTCCTAAGAAAGATTTTTGGCGCTTATCGGGCTATTGATCGACACTATTGATCGTAAGGAAAGGTCTCTATTCGTATTCGTTAGGTATAGCTGCAGGGAATCACATTCTCGATCATTAAGATGCGCCCAATCAACGTGTCGGGCGGAGATCAGAGGAATCTATTGGTATGCCACGAGAGTTGTGTTGTCTTTAGGTGTTGGTGATCCCACTTCTATATTTTCCCGTTCCAAACCCATGTCTTCAAGCACATTCGTATCTCAATCCAAATCCATGCGCATGAGGTGGGGGCGTTGGCGCTTCTTCACTTTCTTTGATCTATTCTGTTTATTTAGTCGATCTAATCTAGGAGGGTGGCAGGCATCCTCATACCGAGATGAGCTAGTGTCTGGAGAAGACGAACTGGTGTTAGGAGATGAGTCAGTAGGCCCCGTCGGGGTGAAATAGTAGCACCTTACTTATCCACTTAGGAAGGTCAATGGTAATGGTAATAGATAGGATAGCCTTTTTGTACTGGTGCAAGTCCTAACCTCGTTGTCACCAAGCTTGCAGAGGCGGTAGGGATTTTCCAAATTCCATGGGTAGGCGAGAGAAATGGGAGACCAATACCAATGGCATACCGGCGGAAGGGTCTCTCTATCAACGAAAGAAAGAGCTAATGTTACTCCTCTTTCTAACACGAGGGTCGAAGGCCCAGTTCATGGCAGAAGGCAGGGCACGCAAATGTTCAAAGGGTAGGCTGGATAAGGCCACAAAGTCAGAGAATTCAAGGAAATAAAATGGCTTAAACGCAGAGAAATTCAAGATTTGACCAACAAAAGATGCTAAGGTAGATCAAGTTGCTGAGCTAATAGCTGACAAAGAATCACACTTCGATGAATCCGTGTCACAACCATCTTCAATAAAGTCAACGTTTTGAACGAAGAACAAGATAAACAATGACTTAAAGGCAGATCAGAATTCCAATAGGAACCCCGGATAAAAGTAAAGATGGAAGCACTCCTTTCTATGAATAAGTGGCCGTATTGGAACAATAAATTAACCCCGCCCCTTCATAAGCCTGTCTAGACGACCCCTTACTTTCACATTTAACTGGCTCTCGATCAGGCCGGCTGGGTGACGATCCATAGCTATGGTTAAAGAGATATTAGAAAATTCATCGGTTTAAGGCTCTTTCGGGGTGCCTCGTGAGTGATTGGGTCTCGAAACGTAGCTTTGTTGACTTGACTTAGAAAGGATTTCCCTCTGGGGGGGTTCCGTAGGAAGAAGAAGAGCAGATCGCTTTAGACTGCCTCCCTTACTAAACAAGATAGGCTCGCTTCATCTGAGCCGTCGCCCCTTTCAATAGGTGTAGGCATCGGGCCGATTCTCCACTATTTGGTTATACGGCTGATAGTCGTTCCCATCGGCTCCATAGCCATTCCCTTGGTGCTCCTACCATTATGGTGGGTCGTGCAACGTTCGTGCGCGGATCAGTACTCTCTCTATCTATCTGGGGCCAAGCCGACCCTTTCGATCTACTTTATTCGATCATTGATTTACATGCTCTCCAATTGCCTTCGTGGTCCGTGTATCTATTCATTCATATTCATAGAGAGAATATGGCATAAACAGAAAATAGCAAGTGCGCATTATTTGTCCTGCGCCGGAGCCCCAGAAAGGAAGCTATCAAGGGCTGTTCTCCCAGTCATTCCTTTCCTTTCTCTGTAAGAGGTACTTCACTAGGGACGGTTTACTATCTCTTCCGATAGGATGGATTGTAATTTCCCATCGGCATAGTCGCGGCGGATAGGAGTTCATTCCAAAAGAGTGAATGGCGCAATGTAATTTCATACAGGACATGCTTTCCAAAAGGAATTCCTCTCACCCCACGGATCAGCCCACAGAGCGGTACGAGTCCCCTACAGTTGCCATTCTCATGCAGGCTCATGAGAGCTAAGGGTTCTTCCTGGCTATTAAGAACGTATACTGATCTACTCATTCAGTTGAAGGGAAATAGCATAGCTATTGAAAGCTACTACAATAGCGCGGTGGAGTAGCAGAAGTGAAATAGCGTAGCAATTGAAGCGTAGCTATTGTAGGCTATCCGATCGCTTAGGCCGAATGTTTCGATCAAATGTAGAAGTCATTCTGCTTTAAGAGTCTCAATGCACTTATTAAGTGTTAAGTTATCCGAACCCTACCTCCTCCCTTTGTGAGCTCCTCCCTATCCGAGAGGGAAAAAAAGCATACAACTTTTCGTCCCTACGAGAGATAAGCCAGTGGCATCTGAAAGGAATTGAGATCCGCCAATAACTCCTCGCGAGCGCAACTCCATTAATTATAATGAAAGGAAAGGAGCTCGTCACCCTCCGAATTAGGTTTTTCTTAAGATACTTGTCAGGGAGAGAGTATGAAAGCGTCAGGTTGTATGGGTACAGCAATCACCGCGGAGGACAAGCAGCGTAGGACTCTAATGGAACTCATAAAGAATCCCGCCCGGTTCGGACTCTCGGAGCCGATGACAGACTATCAACATCAACTGGTGCGAAGCCTCGTCTCTCCTATTGCTCCGACTATCCGAGAGTGAGAGTGGATTGTTTCTATAGCTATAAAGAGCCTTACTAGCTACATGCAAATGTAATTACTTCAAATCCTCCCCTGGGACTCCTCGTCGTCTTTCCGGTTCAGCAGAGAGGTGTCCAAGTATGCCGGAAGCGATTGTATAAAGGAGCTACGGGGCTGATTTGCAGAATGAGAATTGGCATTTGACTAACCGCAGAAAGTGGAATACCCTTTAGCTTACACTATAGAAAGTGGAATACCCTTTAGCTTACCAGGGACCTTACTCTTCAAAGCGTGCTGGCCGATACTACATCACTCTTCAAAGCGCGCTGGCCGATACTACATCTCCTCGATGGCCGATACTACACTACATCTCCTGGATAGCTGTGCGAATCTCCTCTATAGCCGATACTACATCTCCTCGATAGCTGTGCGAATCTCCTCGATAGCTGTGCGAAGGGTCATAGCCTCTATAGCTGTGCGAAGGGTCATAGCCTCATTGTCAGCTGCTCTGTAGGGTCTTCTATGAATACCTGCTCTGTAGGGTCTCTATGAATACCTGCTCCATGCTCTGTGCTACTTCCCAGTACTACTTCCCAGTACTACTTCTACTTCCCAGTAGTAGTGAGCC